>NTPY01000807.1:119778-135446 GCA_002922825.1 Brachionus calyciflorus | reverse complement strand
ACTGTGCTAAATCTCTGCAAAGTTTGTGCAAATACATATACTGAGTTTTTAATAATGTTACAAGATGTAGCAAATTTGCTACATCTTGTAACATTTTGCAGAACTATTTTTTAATGTTTCGAAAAAAAGTTATAGAAAAAATAGCGAATTGAAATGAGCGAATCGACATGAACTTCACAGCCCCCCTAATTGTAAACCACGGTTTAATTTTGATATTTTTTTAAAATTCTAAAAAGTCTCATAAAGCTTAGTTTTTAAAATAAAATTTAAATTTAACTGATTTTAAAATAATGCAATAGTTGGAAGTGGGCTTTTATGGTTAGGGGTATATAGACTAAACTAGCTGTTGACTTTCGATGATACTTTATTGATATAGATCTAATAAATATAATAATAATATGCCATATATATACAGTAGGTTGCAAAAATTTAGAAACAAGCATGTTTTTTATTTTATTTGTCTTTTTTTTAAATTAATTTCTGTTGTTCATTTTTCCAAAGAAGAAATCAAATTGTAAGAGATTTCTTTCAACCTCTGTCTCATCTTTCAAATTATCAAAAATTTTTAGTCGTTTTAGGTCTTTGTTCTTTTTTCAGACCATATTTTGTCTTTTTTGGTAATTTTTAAAAATAAAAACCGAAAAAATTTTCAATTTTTTACGGTATAACTTATAACATACAGTACAAAGATATTGCAAATTGGTTTTAAAAATTAATAAAATTAATTTAAGGCACTAAGTCAATTTTTCTTAAATTGATGGTAAAGTTTTAACAAATTTATTTATTCGATAACTTAAAGAATCTTTAATTCTAAAGTTTTTTTAAAAAGCACGAGACCTTTTTTTTTTAAAAACGTTCAACTGATTCTGCATCCTTACTTTTAAGATTTAATAAAACAACTACTATATAATTTTCTTACTATTTTCAGAAAAAACTAAAAGGTCCTGAACAATGTATTAAAATAATTTTAAGTCATTGTTTTAATTTTGTACTTTTTATCCTTTTTAAATTTTACCCTTTGGGATTCTTGGGATTTTCGTCATTTTTGGGGATTAAACTAAATGTAATTAAAGAAATCTAACCATAAAATTAGCCATTGTTTTCCTTTTGACGAGGCGAAGTCGAGTAACTCGAGAGCATGTTTTTTTGTAGTTAATAACTTTAGATCGTATCTTTTATTCGAAAAAAAATTTATGCCTTTTTTATTTTTAAACTATTTTTTTTCTATTTATTTTAACATCAAGCAATATTATCAGCATCATTATTGGCTTGCTTTTCAGCTCTAAATCTACTACTAATCAAATCATTTTTTAATATAAAATCAATTGTAAAATAAACGGAGCTTAATAAACTAATAATAGAATAACTCAATAAAACAAAATGACTTTGAATAAAAAAATAATCCGAATTTATATTTGAAACTTTTACTGAAGAATAGTAAATTGAAAAAACCGAAAAAACAACCAATATTACATCTATTTCAAAAAATAATCGAAAATTTAATTCAATCTTATTTGAAAATAAGAAATACGATTGAATGAATAAGTTCAATATGGGCATTAGTATAAGAATAATCGAAGAAAAGTCATTCATGGAAATATGTTTAACATTAAGGCATCCTATTACAACTGAATAAGATGTTAAGATTAGGAAAAATATTGCTAGAATACAATTTTTCCAATTGTAACTAAAATTACGATCACTTTCTGTTGTTGAATCTGTACTGTATATCTTTTCAACTTTTTCATACTTGTTTTTTTTCTTTCTTAAAAATACTAAATTTTCCAAAATTCGAATCAGATGTTCAATATTTTCAATGCCCAAATATTCTTTTGAATCTTTCAAATTACTCTTTGATTTTATTTGAACATCCAATTGATTACGATCACGATCTATAATTAAATTATTTCTTAACAATTGAAGAATTCCAATGTCTTTTTTTTCTTCATAAGATCTCAATGAAGGTCTGCATAAATAAATTTCTTCTAAAAGCTCAACAATTTCAATACCATCAATGTATTCAAAACAATGTCTTTTAGGATTAATTAATTTAAATTTAAAAGTCTCAGAAAATTCAATTTTTTTTTTCGAAGGATATTTAATCTTAACACAAATATCATCTTTATTAGAAATATCTTTTTCATCATGTGCTTCAATAATTTCAAAATTTTTAAGAGAAGAAATGTCATTGGACATAATAAGATTTAACACTAGATAAATATTGATTAAATTGGACGTATAGATTGGCCCTATTTTTTCAAAATTTTCAATTTTATGAAAATTTTTTAATTCTTCCCAATTAGTACTATACCTCAAATTGCTATAGTGCAATATTTTGCCACTATTTTTATCAAAAATATCCAAAAAATGTTCTATTCCGTTTACATTTAAAGCAAAAAGTCCGTCTAAAATAAATGTTCCGAATTTATAAGACTCATTTAGATCTAAATTAGCTATTTTCGAAGCTTTTTCATTCAAATTTACATATTTACGACCATATTGTTCATTATTTGTATTGAAAAAATTAGGATAAGAAAGATAGTTTATAAAATTATAATGATCTTTATCATTAAAGCGATTTGATTGTAAATAACCTGGGCTATCAAACGTTACAATTTTAACATTTATATCGCTGTATTTTTTACGTATAGAATGCCATTGTTTAATAGAAAATAAGGCGCCCAGACCATGGCCGGTGAATGATAAAGTATAATCTTTATTCATTACCCAATCAAAAAAGACTTCATTGGCTACATTCTCTACAAGGCTCATTGGATTAATATAATTTATTTGAAAAAATGAATTAAAGTCTGTTCGTAATTGACTTTTTGGATTTAATAAGTCATCAAAATTAATTGGAGTGGCTCGACTGACTAGGACAGCATGTTTCCATTTTTTATTAATATACAAAATGCCGTAATATTCTTGATGCTTTTCATGGTCGTTAAAAACTTGAGCTATTTCCCATTCAGCAAGAAATTTATTTCTTAAATCACAATTGGTTTTGTTTATCAAATTATCTCTTTGAAAAACAACTCTTTGCCCATCTGAACTGTCTAAATTACGATAAGCATGAGCACAAAGAAGACAGTGAATATAGTCAGAGGGAAATGTTTGGTAGTTAATTAGATTTTTAATTAATTTATTTCTACTCTCAGGAGATAATAAATGGTCATAAGAAAATTTCATTATAAATTGATTTTCTTGTAAATGTTGTTCAATTAATTGAAGATTTTCAGGCTCAAGGTGATAATCAAAGTTAAAATAAACAAATTTTGGATCATTTTCTTTGAGGTTTTTTTCTATTCGTTTGATTTTTTTAGCGTGAAATGTCGAATGCATTTAACAATTTTACAAAGGAAAAAGTTCAAACAAAAATAAGACTCAACACTAAATGAAATTAAACTTGGATAATGGATTATTAAAAATAACAAAATTAAAAGAATTTAAAATTCCAAATTTATTTTAATCCCATAGAAACATTAAAATTTTTAGCTTTTATTTTAATTCTTACTTAAAAATAACTATTAAATCTAAGATTTGAATAGGAACACCAGGAACTGGTACAAAAATTCAGCTAATCATTGGCTGTATTACCAAAAAACATCTTTTACTTTATTTTTGTTTTTAAACGTATTTGGGTGATAGAGAATAGTGAATTTTTTACAATTTACAATTGGCAACTTTATTTTTTAATAAAGCTTTTTTCTTTTTAAGTTTAATTCAAAATAGCTCCAAAAAAATTATAAAAGAATTTAAAAAAAAATATATTAGCCTTTTCTATTGATTTTTAGTGTATCTAATTCTTCGAACTAAAATCGAATTCAATAAAAATTGTAAATTTCTTACTATATTTATATATTAGTTTATCTATTTTTTATTCTTATTTAATGTTAACTCTAATGGAAAAGGTACTGAAAAAAACTTGAGTCAACTATTTTTCAAAAAAAATATCGAAAGGATTTGTTCTAATAGTAAAGGACTCTAATCATATTTCTTAGAGTCCTTGGCGAGCGGATACGGTAGCAAAAAAAATTAAATGCAAAGATTTTTCATTAATAAGTCTATTGATCAATTAAATACTTAATCATGAGTAAATTATCAACTAACAATCATCCCTTTCATAATTCTATTATGCAAAATTCGTTTTTAGAGAAAATAAAATCACTAAAAACGAATTTTCTTATTTTGCACAATTTACAGATATTTTAAATGACTAAGCTATTAGGTGTAACTTCCAAAGTTTCACAAACTTGCATACTTTTTTCTTCGTAAACATCTTTTTTCTACCTTTTATACGAGTTTGAATATTTTGTAAATGTAAATTGTAAAAAAATTCATAATGCCGGATGACAGTTTATTTATTAATGGCTACTTAAATTACTTATTGGTAACTAATTTCACTTAATCAAAAAAATTTTTGCTTTCACTATTTTAAAATTACTTCTTTATTCTTAAATTACTTTTTTTTAGATAAAACTTCTACAAAAAATAAGGCTAGTTAATTTTCAACAATATCATCAATGAAACTCTTTATAAATCCAAATATTATTTCATTTTAAAGCAAATAATTGATTCTTTAAAATGATGACATTGAACTTTTATATTTGTCAATTTCTTTTTAATCACAAATGTTTTTTTAGTGATGGTTGATTGCCGCTCGGCGAAAAATTAATTTTTTGCTAAAACTTAAGAATTTTTATATATGAGTTTTGTAGGGAAATTAATTCTCTATCAGAAGGTATATTGCACATTAGACCTTCATTTTTCTGGCGATTTTAAATTATAAAAACTAAGCTGATCGACGATCGCGATCGGGTAAATATTGTAAATTTTTTGATTTAAAAGCGCCATCACTAGTTTTTTTATTAAAATTTGAATAGGCAAAGAACCCGTATTTACAAAAATTTTTAAAAATTTTATTTGTGGTTAATCTATGTTTATTATAAATGAGAAATAAATTTTAATTTGATAAAACAAATTGTCAGTTTAATTCTATAAATCTGGAAAAATCTCGAAATAATTTGATTTGTTATTTTTCCAAACAATTTTCTCTAAAATTTTTTGGCGATTGAAACTATTTGAAAAGCAAAATGTAAGCATCTATAGAAACCAATCTTAAAAAACTATTTTTTGAAGAAAATTTTATTTAGCTTATAGTGATCCAAATCATAAGCTACTTTCTTCTTTTTTCTCTTCTTTAAGTTTCTTTTTTTATCTTATCAAATACTTTTATTTTTATTTTTTACTTTTTTCTAATAATTTTTTTAATTTACTTCTCCTTTAAAGAGGTTAATTCATATGTTGATCAACATAAAGTCACATTACATGTACATTTTATCAATTTTTATTAGACTGAGTATTAATTTTCACGAATATGAACAATTAATCGATAATATTATTACTGGTTAGGCAGTAATGGCAAATTAAAAATTTAATTCTGTCATTTGTACTTTTTACAAATGTACATTGAAAATCCAAATCTAGTTATCATATTATGACAACTAATAAAGTTTTTTTAATCTTATTTTTTATTTATTTCTAAATTTTAATTATTTCTAAAACTTTATCTAAAGAATTATTTTTTCTTTCTTTAAGTATTTTCAAAGTAAAAAAAATAATGTTTGGTTCGCAAGATACCAGTATAGGGCAAATATTCAATGCATGGATTGGCAAAAATATTTCATATGTCGCTAATGCTTATCCTTCCAATGTTTATGTTCTTTTTACAGGTCAAGATATATCTATAAAGAAAATTGATATAACGACAAATGGGTTGGTTGTTGATACAGATCGTGATAAAATAGAGTCAAATATCAAAATAGTTAGTAAAGATTTTTATAAATACTCCAGAAAGCGTCTCCATGAGTATATGACAGTAATCGATTGTGATAATGCTAACAATGTTATATGTAAAAATCATCTAATGACTGCAAATAGATCATACGTAATAACTTCTAATGGCCAAATAAAAACACAATCATATGGATCGAACAATCTTTTTTTAGACGAACATGGACGTGATCATAGCTAGAAAATCTTTGTTAACATCTAAATTAATTTTAAAAATTTTTACACATAATTAAAAAATTTTTGTTTAAGGCGATTTGAAGTTTATTTCTATTACAGTACAAATTAAAACTAACTTGTACGTTTGTTTTCCTTTCCTCTTCCTCGACTCTTCTTCAACTCTTCCTCAAAAAAATACGTTATAAAATATTAGTTTTTATTGAATGTTTTCTTCAGAGGAAGAGTCGAGGAAAAGGAAAGGAAGAGTTGAGGAAGAGTCGAGGAACAAAATGCGTACAAGTTAGTTTTAATTTGTACTGTAATTCATTGCAATCTTAAAATTTATTAAAATAGATCTACAAAGGGGCTTTGAAGTTAATTTCTCTTGTTAATTTTTAACAGTTACAAGAAAATTGTCAGTGTTAAGTTTATTTTCGCTCAAGAAACAAAAGGTCGAGAGGGATGGATTTGAAACCACATATAGATAAGGATTCTAAAAGTTACATAAGACTATTAAAATGAAACTAACCTAACATCAAATCAGTTGTGGATAAAAAGTTCCAGGTCAAAAAAAATATTTTTTTCTTTGTTGTAGCCAAAATTCTACCGATTGTAGAAATTTAAAATAAAAAAAGATTATTTCTAAAAAATAAAAGCAAAGAAAATAGTGAATTGAAATAAAATTCACAGGACCATCTTCGAGCTTTAGCAGTTTGTAGCAAAATTGCTAGAATCTTAATCCTATATTTATCTTACGTATAATCATAAAAACAGTACATAAAAGTAAAGGCATGAATTTTATTAAAAAAATAAAGAAAAATAATTTTTTTCGTAAAAGTTAAATAAAATATTCTTTGGTCAATGTGAGTTACATTTTGCTTAAAATCCAATCTAAATAAAAAGCAACACGAGTGTATATTCTAAAGAAAAATTTTTGAAAAAAAACAATTAAAAGTTGTTTGAAAAAAAAAACTTACCCAGGATATCCTGGATCGCCACAGCCAACACCAAACGACGTTGCTCCTACGAATATAAAAGTGTTTCCATCCTGAATGTATAATGGTCCTCCTGAATCACCTTGGCATGTATCTTTACCTCCACCATACTCACCTAGAATAATAAATCATAAAATTATTGAAAATAATTTAAGAATTAAAATAAATACCGGCGCATATTTGTTTATCCCAATCTAGATTTCCAGTATTCAAATTTCGACACTCGTAGCCCGAATAGTAATATGTTATTTTAACATTTTGTAAAATATCTGGTGCATCGCCACCAGCTGATAGGGATCCCCAACCAGCTATCCAAGCTGGAACATTCTTTGTTGGTTTGTAAGTTTTACTTGGAGGAAGACACGCTGGCTGAATTGTTGAAGTATACTTAACCTCAGTTTTTAGTTTTATTACTGCTATATCATTTAAATTAGTTGCATCGTTATAATTCTCATGCTTCATTTAATTTAAATAATGAATCAAATTTAATAAAAACCCAGGATTTAAAAAGTTATCGCAATTTTAAACCATAATTCTGGCTATAAACGTTAATTTTTAGAATAAAGGCGTTTCTCAAAAATAACCACAAAATCCTGCAAAAAAATGGGGAAAGTAAAATTATTAAATGTTCAGAATTAATCAATCTTATGTCTAATCATAAAAAAAATAAGAGTTCTAGGTAAATCGTGGCTATTTTTGCGATAAAAACCAGATGTCTCAAACTTTTTGGACAAGCAAAATAAACATAAATTTTGGGGTACATTTTTGATGCCTTAGTTTTTTAAAAGGATTATAACGACAAGCGAAATTAACGATTAAAATTATCAAAAATAGTCTGAGGTAAAATAAAAAAAATTTTTGGGAGCCCAATAACGTTATTATACCACAAATTTTTGTTAATTTTAATTAAATAATGCCAAAAAAGACTAATGTTTTAAACTTTCCGGAACCACTGTATATAAGCTTTCTTATCTAAATCATATAATTTTGGAACTTTTTTTTTGTTTAAAATGATTTTCGGTCTTTATTTTGCCCTTAAACTTTTTAGAAATCAAAACATTTAAAAGTTGAATAGTTGAAAAAATATTCCCATGATAAAATACTCCAAATAAACCAGAAAATGTCGAAAAATGAAAATAGGGGGTAAGGAGGCGAGCTCCTTCCTAGTGGCTATTATTACGGATAAAAATTGAAAATTTTCTATTGCAATTGTTGAGATTAAAAAATTGATTTTTAACATTAAGATTAGAAATTTTCGTTTTCCCTTTCTTTTTTTTAAATCTATAAACTTACATTTATAATGTTACTGACGGCCATAACAGAAACACCTGTCAGATCAGCTGTACCTGAAAACAAACCGTCTATATTATGTAATCCTAAATAAACTTTATATGCATTTGATGGAAATAAGGGATCATTTCTAAAGTTAACAGTCACTCTATGAGTACTAACATAAGTTGATTGCTCATAACAATGAGCTGCTGTAATAACTGTTGTTCGATCGATAAGAACTGCACCACAATAAGTTTGAATTGTTCTAGAATATGTTTGTCCGTTAAATGTGTATCTGTACGTATAATCCATGACAAGAAATGCTAGTGAAGGCCAGCTATTTTTTACTGCGTTTATTCCTCCAACTATTTTCACATTAGGTTGAATTGGTTGTCTACCACAAACGTCACAAAACGAAAAGCTTTTTCCAAAAACGCATGTTCTACCGTAATTTGTTAAACCTGGAATCATTTGTTGAGTGCTTGACATAGATCTTGTAGTCGATGGAGTTGTTCTAGATGAAGTTGTTATTGGCCTTGAAGTCGAAGTGTTTCTTATAGCTGATGATGTTGTTGGTCTTGCAGTTGATGTTGTTGTTCTAGTTGATGTAATGGTTCGTCTTGTGGTTGAGGTTGTTGTTCTAGTTGATGTTGATGTTGGCGTTCGGGTTGAAACTGTTGTTCTGATTAGTGATCCATTTCTCGTTAAGGAACAATTATCGCCATCGAAGTTTGACGTACATCGACAAACGTAAGTTGTATCGCCAATAATAGTGCAAATTCCATTGTTTTGACATGGATTTGGAAGACATGGATTTTTAGTTTGACAAATGTCGCCGGAAAATCCTGTCATACATGAGCAAGTAAAACCAAATTGAGCTGTATTCGGAACTATTGCAGACACACAAGTTCCTCCATTTTGGCAAATAGAACTTACTTGTGGACACCTTAGAGGCTTACCTAAAATAAAAAATATAAATTTTTAGGTTGATAGTAATTACAGTAATTATTTATTTTTTTATCATGGCCTCAATCTGATTGGCCGTCGACATCAGTTTTTAACTTCCTGATTTTATTTCTCTGTAATAAAATTTTTAACAAATTAATAACAGATACACCATAGGTCACATGACCATGATGTTTAAGCTTTTTAAACTTGATAAATTTAAAAAAATTATTTCGAGTTGTAAACGATCTGACAAAAGCTTTCTAAAATTGTTTAAAGTTATATTTCTCAGAATTTTTTAAGTACCAGTAATATCTGATACAAAATTAACAAAGAGTTGAAATAAAGATTTGTGTCAGTGAATTCTATTTTAAAAAAAATTATTGCTATAAAGTAAAACTTACATAATCCACATGTATACGGACATAAAGTCGAAAAGGATTCGCCATCTATAGTAAAATAATTGCAAAAATTTTTATAATATGGACAGTAAATTTCTGTATCAGCGCATTTTAATGCTTTATACTCTTTTTTTAAAATTCAATTTTAATCTTAAGTTTTATTTTCAAAATTTTTTTTAAAAAAATTTAATTACTTTGACAACTTTGACAACAAGAAGTTGAATAAATCGATTGACAATAAGCATCGACTGATATGCTTGCTGACACTAGATATTTGAAATATTCTGCACATGTTATATTTCTAGTAGCTAATTTAATATCGCTAAAATAATTTGTAATGAGAGGTTCATCACCAAAAGGACATTCACTTTGTTTAACTAGAGATGAAGCAATGCATTCTCCATTTTGACACATTTTTCCAGAACCGCATACTGTACCATCTACAGCAGGTCCAAATGTCAATTTAGAATCATTAACGTCACAATATAATTGTTTACAAATATAGTCAGCAAAATCCTTAACACAAAATTAATTTAAGATTAAAAAATTTTGTTTTTTTTGTTCACTTACTTGTGCGAAAAAAGCATTTGGACCATGTCGCATTTTACATTGATCATTAAGACTATAAAATAATCCTGTTCGGTTATTAATCGATGAGATTAAGTTAAGAGCAGGTGATTTGTTTAATAAACATTGACCAATAGAAGAAACACTATTGTTAAAAAGAAGAACTAGTTTTAAATCCTGTTTGGAACAACTTGAGAAATTGTATTGACGAGCCTGAGTGTCTAATGACAATAAAGGACTCATTATAAAATATGAATTAACAAGACAATTTGTATTTGTGTATGAGTCATATTCAGCGCCTAAATTACGAGCTATGTGATGGGCAGCAAACTTAAAAACAAAATTTTTGAAAGAATTAAATTTTTTTTTAATTTTAAAAATAAATTTTACATGGATATTAGAGAATCCTCCGTAGTCCTCAATCAAAGAATATTTATAGCCTGTACAAATTCCAGTCGAGTAAGATATTCCATACGGTAATGATCTGTAATCTGCAACTGTTGACACTGAATTCGAATACCATATATCACGACTTAAAAAAGTTTTTTAATTTTATACATTTTAAATAAGTTTTTCGCATTTAAACTTTTTAGAAATAACGATGGTTGCAAGAAAAATCTCAACACCAGTAAGTTTATTTTTCGCGCTAATTCGATAGAAATTCAGTATAAGATTGTTTTATAAATTTAGAGAAGTTTAAAATAAAAGATTCCTCGAATCTACGTCGAAAAATTGAAGAAGAATTGAAATAAAATAGTATTACTTTTCGCTTAATTATTTTTCTACAAAAAATAAGTATCTTTAATTCTTTACTTTTTTCATATTTTTAGTGTCGAAAAAATTTTCAGACTAATTGTTTTGATTTTTTATTTAAAATTTAAAAAAATTTTATGCTTTAATAAGTTAAGTTTTTGATAATCGAAAAATTCTTTATTTTACAGAAACAAAAATTAGCGGAATTCGTCAATTTCTATTTAATCGAGTCAAAACCCTAAAATATATCAATATTAAGATATCAGTTTTGTGGTGGGTTAAAAAAATAATTTTGAGATAAGTCAAAAATGTAACTAATAGACTACGAAATTTACATGAAAATGTTTATGCTTAAAAATATGAGTAATACTATCCTGATCATTCATATTTTCAAAATGTTACGTTATGAAAATAATTTGATCAGAAATATTTATGGGATACCAAAACGATGCAAAATGACAAACCTGAAGCTAATCAATAACCTTAGTATCACCAACAACAGGATAAAAAGAACTCAAGTTGATTTTTTTGTTCGCTTGTTAGAGAATGATTATACGAAAAAAATAATAAAGGAATTGCTTAGTCCTTAAACGTCATTCAAAATTTAAAACTAATAACTTTTTATACTACGATTTTTTTTTTTTATTTTATTCTTGACACTGACTCATTTTTATATTCTCATCTAAAACTAATTTAATTATTTTTTTGTAGATTCTCTTTTTATATTCAATATTTTTTTAATTTTTTTCTTTGTTTTTTTTTTTTTTTTATTTAAATTTGTCATAAAGTGGACAGAGTCGTTATTTTAACACGACTCTGCGTAAGTGGTCGACATTCGGCCTTAGCATTAGCTTAAATAAATCAATAAATAAATATTTTCAAAAACGAATATCCATGAACATTTAGTGACATTTTAATTCGTAGGAATATTTTTCAAGGCTCATTTTCATTCAAAAGTTTTCATTTTTATCATTCATCTTCATAATATAAAATTCATGAAATTCAATGAATATTTTTTTAAATTCAGAAATATTCATTAAGACTTGTGAATTAATTTGAAGCGATAGTAATATTCTATTTTGAAACATATGAATGTTAAGGATAGAACTTATTTATATAAAAATTCAAATTTATTACTTCATAAATCCGATAACATGATCGTAATTGTTGATTGTTCTAATCGCATTCATTGAGTTTCTAAATGAGTCTAAAGCCAAGGTGTCAATAATTACACGTTTACCCCTATAAGAAATTACAAAATTATCTCCAGTCAAACTCGGATTCGACCAGGGCGAATCAATTTGTCTCTAATAAAAATTGAGTTTTTAAAAAATCTTAAATAATTTTTATTGTTAATTACCGTTATGAATAGAAAATCGGATGCTTTAATGTTAATTCGTAAATGAGGATCATTTGAAAATGAATTTTGAAATAGGCTATTAACCTTAAAAATTTTACATGAAAAAATAAATTTGAAAAAATTTAATTTTTAAAATACTTGATTAATTAGATGAGAATAATATATCCTCATAAAGTCCAAAGTAAGATTAACATTATCCGTTTTTAAAAAAGTTCTATGAGCATCAAAAACAGATGAATCAGTAACGATTAATACTTCAACATCTAGTGACACTGGTACACCTGTACTAACTGTTGATTTTAGTTTCAAATTTTTTGCTTTTATTTGATCTTTTAAACTTTCAATATCTTCACATTAAAATAAAATTTTAAATTTTGTTCAAATTCTTTTTATCTTCAAAAATAAAAGTATACTTTTGTTTGTGATGAAATTTGGTTTAACAATTTGATCTGAATTCTTGGAAATTTTTTGAAAACTTTTTAAATTCACATTCAAAGATCTCTTCTCTCTATTTTCAGCTTTTTTAAAAATTGGAATTATATCTATTGAAATGTCTTGATCGTTATTAAAGACTTTTCCAATCTTTTGTGAAAAATGTTATTTTTTTTTAAGCTTAAAAAAATCAAAAAAATATATTTAACCATTCTGAAAAATTTTCCGTTATCGGATTGCTCTTCTTTAATTAAAGTCAAAAACCCATCACCATTTAATTGAATATAATCTTGAACCAGCTGCAAGAAATTAAAATTAAATAAATTTTTTTAGACATATTTTTTATATGTTTAAAATTTACCGTAGATTCTGTGTTTTGATTTTTAGTCAATGTTTTATCTTCATTTAGGTGTAAAACTCCATGGGCATTGTTGCCTAACGGTAATTTTTTGGCAAAGTCGTATTTTTCATTATTGAAAAATATTGACAATCTTGTTGGAAATTTTCGGCCATCAAAATTTTTATCAAAAATTTCAACTCTAAAGTCATTACGAATTTGTAAATTGACATCAGCTTAAATTGTTTAATTAAAAAATTTTTCCCTTAAATTTATTTAATATGAGCCGCAGCATCTAAACCCTTATTTTAGGTGTAAATATTGCTGAATATGAAAGTTATTTATTACAATACATTTATAAAGTATTTCAGTAAAGTGAATTCTAACGTGGATTCAAATTTTGGAATACAAGTTTGAGTGAATTTGAATCCAAAAATTTTCAGAATAAAAATTGACCTACTTGTGGATTATTTAGAAGACTATTTTATTTTGAAGTATTTTACTGTAAAATTTTCGTGACGGCTACATTTTCCCCGATAAAAAAAATTCATTTTGGTCAAAATACAATAAAAAATTTAGCAAATATTGTATTAAAATCAAAGTACATTGAAGATCAGAATTTTAAACCAAGAGTAAATAGTATTTTTGCATTATCGCTATGCCCTTTAAATAAATTTTGGAGCCTGATTCAGACAATGGAAATAAAGAAAATGTGGAATATAACTTCACTGTAAGTCGTTCAGGTTAGCTTGTTCAATTACAAAACCAAAATTTTTAGTCATTAAAAAATTTATAAATCAAATTGCTCAAAATAAAAACCAATTTTTTTAAAACATGATTCCATTAAGTATTTTCCAAAAATTTATTTAAAAATTTGTCTAATTCTTTGCAGTAAGATCAATTGGAAACATGTTTTGTTACATGTTTTAAAATTTTTGTGTGTTGTGTTTATGCTCTGCTTAAACAGATAGTTAACTTTGTTATAGATCGTGCTGTAATATTTAGGTAAGAGTAGATCCTTTTTTAAATAATAAACATAAGGCTATCCTGATGTCAAATCATTCTGTATTTATTTTATTTAATTTTGAAAATTTCTATCATATAAACTTTTTTTTTATACTGTAAAAGCTTTTATTTTATGCGTCAAAAGATTTTCCACCTTGTTTTAAGCCTAAAAGAAATAAAAGAAGAGCAAAAAAGATTTAAAATTAATCTCAAAATTTTTCCTAGATTATAACTTTCATATTAAATTAAACTTTTTAATTACTTGATATGTCCGCTATGAAATCGGCGTTTAGCAGTTTAAGCAAAACTAAGCTTAATACTAATATTTTAAGCACCATCTGAAAAATTTAAATTCAAACTTAAAGAATTAGCCACTAATTTTTAAAAATATTAGACGACACTCAAATTTATTTTTTCAAAATTTTAAACTTTTTCTAAATAAAAAAGTAAAATTCACAATTCTGATATTTTTTATCCTATAGAGAACTATTTAAAGAAGGAATTTAGTAATACTGGTTGCTCGGCAAAATTTCCAAATTAGTAATTCAGATTTTGTTTAGCTTTTTATTCAGAGTAAAAAGAAAAATAATGCTGGTTTTTAAACAATTCAAAAATAATAAAATATTTTATAATCAAACATTATGCCACATTTTTATTGTTTTTATTATTTTTAATTAAAATTGAATTTGTTTAGAAACATTCTTGTGTCTTGAAACTGTAATCAAATAATGTTATTATTGTTCTATTTTTTTCTAATGCACTGATACCAATAACAATTTGGAAAAAAAAATTTTGACATTAAGAAAACCTAATTTCTAGAACTCTTTTGTCTTTGAAAATAAAATCTCAGGTATTACTTAAATGAGTAATTCAATGAGATCTTTTATTTTATTTTAATGTTGTTTTTTTTGGTGCGATTCTAGACTTTTACGTACCTTGTCTTTTCACTCAGTCTGTCTTGAAATAATTATAGAAAATTCCGATTGCATCAAAAATTCACCTGAAATCATGATTTTTTTGTTCGTGTTATTTCAAATTTAAAATCAAATCTATCATTTTTCAAAATCTCTAGTGCTTCTTGGATTTTTTAAGTTGTCGTTCTTCAGCAAAAACATCAAAAAATTCAAAAAAAAATTTTAAATTATTTTCAAATAACTAGTCATAATCATGATTAATTTTAATTTTCTTTATAAAGTTAATGATCCGTTTTTTGGTTTTGTAAACAAATCGTACTTTAAAATAAAATTTTTTAAAAAAAATTTCTTAAACCTGTAAGATTCAAGCATGAGCTTTTTAAGCCGTTCTCAGTTTTTGCTAATGGGGCTTCATGCATTGAAATCTTGATAATAACTTAATTTTTCAATAATATGTCGTGTTCCTTATTTTTATCCGTATAGTAACATTCGGACAATTATTTTCAGCTATCTAAATACCGGAAAAGAAAAATTCTTGCTTATCTGCTCATGCGAAAAATTTATATTTTAAATAAACTTTTAAATGGAATTGTAAATTGTGCAAAAAAGATGCTAAATTTGAAGCTTTGCTAAAAATTACAAATTTTTGCAGAAATTTGTAATTCGACCTGTTTTTGT
>NTPY01000807.1:75620-105672 GCA_002922825.1 Brachionus calyciflorus | reverse complement strand
TCTGAACAAAAAAAAAACGATTTAGCCTGGTTTCAAGTGAATAAAGTTTTTTCTTTTGTAACGCTTTTTATTTTTCTAATAAATAATTTTATGTAACAATCATTCTTCGTTCGGAATCTTTCTTCGGGCTATTCTATAAACAATTTTTATTCCTTTATATGCTTTTCTTTTTTCAAAATTGGATATATTTTGATTATTTTAGCAACGTGATTTTAAAAAATTAAACTCAATTCGAAGAAAAATATTGAAATGTCTTACCTCTTAACATAAAACCAAAACTTTAAATTGATTTCTTTTCAAATTATTTAAATTTCTCAAGTTTCTTTTAAGACTTTTAAACTAGAAATGAAATGAGTAAATATTCTTTTTTTCTCTTATAATAAATATATACATTTCGAGTTGAAAAATTATCCTCTTTTAGTACTTCTAAAAAATTTATCATTAACAAAAAAACCTTTTAAGAAACTGATGTATGTTTTGAAAATTTCTATTCTGATTGGTATTGCAGATGATCCGTATACGATGTTAAAACGGAATGCTATCAGTTAGAGTTCAAATTAATAAACAAATTAAATAATTCTTACTGGGTATTACTTAAAAAATACTATGACTCAGCAGAAGCAGCAGCAGTTGTTTGCTTGTTTAATAATGCCAGTTGAATTTGAAAAGAATGCTAGGATAACCTCATGTTCAAGTGCTTAAAGATCCTTCCCAGTCAAGTGTAAAAAAAATGAAAAATTTATGTAGATATTGATATACATGGATGTTGCATTTTAAAATTCAAGTTTTTGAAAAAATTTTTCGAAAATACTTGTACAAAAACTTTTATATCAAAAATATATTGAATGTCAAAGCAAAATATTAAAAAACTGGAGCAAGCAAAAATGCAGAAAATATGTAAAGCTCATATGGACCATCTAATTTGTAATAATTAAAGTTAAACTTTAACTTTTTTAATCAATTTTTTTTGAAAAAAAATTGCTTTAATTGGGCAATTTATTTATCTTTTCATAGTAATATTATGCATTAAACAAAAATTCGAAATTATAAAATTTAAAAAAACAGTCAACATAGGATCTCTTTTTTATGTTCATTCCAATAAAAATCAAATGGAGATTATATACTCTCATTTATTATTTACGGACAAACAGTTCGCTACCGGTAGGTCGCCATCGATTTCACGGCCGAATGTCGTGAGTTAAAATCGTGTACGTGTCAAAAAATTCAGTTTCTAAATTGTCTCCTTGTAAAACGTCTGCTTAGCCCAACTCGTGAACTTAGAATCGCTACTTTAATTTTATTTAATTTTTCATTTTTACCATTTTCTTTAGTCTTGTTCTCACATCTGCTAAATAGAACTTAGACGAGGAAGCTTTTTTATTCCTTCTCAATTAAAAATAAACATATCTTAGATATGGAATCTCAGACTTGTTTACAAGTACTAAAAAACAAGTACTTACAAGTATTTTGGCAAGTACAAGTAATACTTGTAATACTAGTAATACGAAACAATTTTTGGTGTTTATTGCTAAAAGGCAAAAAATGCGTTTAAACGGGAAGAAAAACGCGTTTTTTATTTCCCGGGTAATCAACAGGCAAGTGAGCACATCTATTTCTAGACTGATTAACACGTTTATTGATTAAAACAAAAATAAAAAATTATTTTTTAAAAATCACCGCCTAATTTATGGCCTAATTTTTTGTAAAACTATAAACGGGAGTCTTGGTCTGAAAAGGAATGCTAATTTACTGTTTAGACAACACCAAAATAAAGTCAAGTCTCAAAATAAAAATACAAGTCCTTACTTGTACTTGCCAAAATAAAATTTCAAGTACAAAGAAGTACTTCTACTTGAAATTAAAATTAGAGTTTGAAATTTCGAAGAATCTGACTGAAATGAACGGGTGAACCATAATACTATAATACATAATTTGACCTCAAAAAAATATATGATAGGAATATGGGGGATAAATGAAATTTCCACATTTATGACTGAGTATAAATTGTTCATTAGAAAATATTAAGTTAATTTTATGGATGTTTCATACGGATTAGGAAGCCTCGAATATACATCTGACTATTCAAGGAATTCGTCCTCATTCAAAAAATTAAAATATAATTTTTTTAATATAACCAATTTATATAAAATCGTTTTGCCTTTCGAATTTATTTAAAAAATTTTAGAAATTTTACATAGAAAAAACCTTAAAAAATTACTCATTTTTAAATTTATTGAAAAATGATAAAAATCCGGTATTTAATTTATAACTTTTGATAGGAATATTGTAGACTTCTGAAAATTTACTCGAATATATAATATTTTAACCTCTTCAAAATAGAATATTTAACTTTTTACAATTATAATCAAAAAAAATATTTTCAAAAAAATGTGAAAACAAAGTATCTTTAGGTCGAAGTTAATTGTTCTTTGAAGGATAACTTGAATTTCAAAAAAATATTTTTTTTTAATTTCAAAATGGTAATTTTAAATAATTTTTTAAATTTTGTGCAAAGCATTATGGTTCACTCGTTAGACTTTTCAAAAATCAAAACTTTGTAAAATGTAATTTTTAATAGAGACTAAAATTGGTGATCTAACTGAATATTTTTTCAATTAAAAAGTATTCATGCCGATCTGTTCCTCAATTTTTAAGTAATAAAAACTAAATGTGACAAAAGTATGTGTTGATAAAACCGTGACCTGCCTTTATAATTTTCCCTGAAAGATTTTTAAAACTAAGCATTAAATTGATTTGTTTTTGAACAAATTATTGGTATTTACAAAAATTAAGTGCCTATTTTTATAAATCCTTTTTATTTATCAAAAACTATGAAGCATCTTATCCAATAAAATTTATTTTTAAATGTTCGAACTTTCATATGGATTTCCTTCAAATTAAGAATCAAAAAAAAATGACCTAATTTTTTAAAAACAATATTTCCATTTTTTTTCTAGAAATAGGATCCCTTTTTTAACAAACCGATCTGAATGCAAAACCGGTTTTAAAAAGAGAAACGTCTTTTTAAAATGACTTTTTCTTTAAAAAGAATATTTGAACTTGTCTATAAAACCCGATGCTAAAATAAACAGGTTTACCATTTATTCGAAAATTTAACAGTAAATAGAACTAAAAATATCCATTAATATTTTGAAATGTGAGAAAAAATTAAATTCGGAATTTCACAACTTTATTTGTGTGTCACTTGTTTTTGTTCCTAATTTTAAAAGATTCACAAAAAATAATGAATTTTAAACAGTAAAATTGTGAACTCAGTTAACTCCCGTCTTAAGGAGTTCTTATTTATATAAACTAATTTGACCAACCAATTTAAGATAAAATCAATAAGCGCCATTTATTTTTACCAATAATTGAAAATAATCTACCAAGTTTGAGTCAATTTTAAATTATCTTAATAGGCGCCTTTTACTAATCAAATAAAAAATTGAAAAACTATTAATCAATAGTATTTTGCAATTTCCAAAGACTATAAACCCTAACCATTCTCGTATACATATCTTTTAACATAGCGAGGATATTTTTTTTCAATACAAACATTGAAAAATCAAAAAGAAATTTATATATATTTATGTATAAAAAAAAATTTTGAAACTTCGAAACACATTTTTTTATTTTCAACAACCCTAAACATATTCCTTTTTATTTAATTATATTAATAGATTAATATTGAACCAGTTATTTTATTAATTTAAAATTGTTTTTTTACCTCACTTTTTTTTATTTTTAGCAAAAGCTTTATATCTTATATTGATTGAATTCCAGAGTTGTTTATAAGTGACTTTTAAAGTTGTTTGAGTAAAAAACTTAAAAAAACTAAAAGTCATTAAAAGACTTAACCTTAAATTATTTTTTTTTATCATCATCGGCCGGGCTTTTTAGGCTCGATAATCAATTTGTTCGCTTCATGATTTCATTCGACGTGTAGGTTTTGTCTTTAATGTGACAAACTTTGTTTAAACAACGAAAAAGGACTAGATATACTTTTATGACTTTTATTCTTGAGTTACCACGTTTTGTATTAGAAAGAATTGAATTTGTGTAAATAAGTATATTGATTATTTCTGTTTTGTTAAGCCTTTTAAATAGGGCTGCCTATTCAGACTCATTCGTTGCTCTTATGTTTGCCAAAAGTGTAACGTTAGCTTCTATATCAGAGTTAATTTGATTGCTGGTTGTTGTTTCATTTGATCTCTCAGCACTTTTTGAGTATAAATACAAATAGATAAATCCTTAAAGTTTTAAAACTTAAAGAAATTTAAAATTTTTGAAATTTAAAAATTTAACATAATTTATTCATAGTGGTAAACTTTAAAATGATTAATCTCGACGACCCAGGCGGTTTTTTGAATCATGCTACGCTTCAAAAACAGATGGTAAAAAAAGTTGCCTCGACATGCCTATAAAATATGAATGCCTTTATAAGGATTCATCAAAAAGAATTAATCGGTCATTTAGTAAAAATTGGTCTAATTGAAGTGCTCGATCTTAGAACAAGACTCCATTTTCAATTTTTAAAAGCCTTCAATATTGACATAAATTCAGTTAAATTGAGATATAAATAAAATTTAAAAAATTACAACCAAATAAATTAATTAAAGGTTAATCTATAGTTAAGAACTAAATTTTAATTTGTCAAATCCAGTGACCAATTTGATTCCTTGAAATTGGGAAAATTTCCGTTAAGTTTAATTTGAAATTTTTCCAAATGTTTTTGTCTAAAATTTTTATTAAAAGAAGATTGAACTTTTTTAAAAAAGCACAACTTAAGTATCTTTAATAGCAATCAAAATCAACTCTTTTTTTTTAAATTTTTTTTTACAATTTACTATATTGAATTTGGACATAAACACGACCATTTGTTTTCATAAAATTCGATTTTAGTTCGAAGAATTAGATTCTGTAAAAATCATTATATAAGGCTAATATATTTTTTTAATTCATTTTGGCTAATTAGTTGCCACATGGAGAAAGTTTACATTACTACTAAACCGAATAATGATGAAAAGAGTTTTTTAAAGAAATGAATACACGAAATTTTGAAAATTCAAATTTCAAAAATTATGCTAATCTTTCTAAATGCCAAAATAATTTAGAAAAATTAAGCGATTTGGTCAAGTTTTTGACAGAAAGAAAATGTAAAAAACTTCGAGTGTAGTGTTTGCAAAAAATCGTATAAATACGTATAAATTACTCATGTTTTATACTGCAACACTGGTATTAAACAAATGAAATTTAATGACTCGACTGCAAAATTTGAGTGTGAGCATTGTAAAAAAGTTTATTCACGGCGTAAATTTTATGAAAATCACGTAGCAAAATGCACCAAAAATGATAAAGAAAACGACCAGTTAGATGAATTATTTAAAGCATTCGGCTTTAGTGATGAATACTTTAATGATTCAAATGGTTTTTTAAAGTTCAATGACGAAAATTTAGTCATTGATTCCTCATTTATGCCGAATTATTCCTGGTTTGACAATTTAAAAAATCAGATAAACGAAGAAAATTTCACAATCATGCAACTAAACCTAAATTCAGTCTTTAATAAATTTGAACATATGTTTCAAATTTTAGACTCAGGGATTTGTGATATTTTATGCTTGAATGAAGTAAAATTAGACGATAGGGCGCCTTCAAGTATGTTTCAACATCACAATTATAAATTGTTAAGGCGAGATAGAAATCGCAATGGTGGTGGATTATTGGTTTTTGTTAAATCCTGCTATGATGTACTAGACTTCTCATCTAGCGATGAATTTGAATTAATTTATTTCAAAATTATGATAAATTCAAAACCATATTCAATAGTTTCAACTTACAAGCCTCCAAAAGTAAGTGATATTTTGTATTTGAATTTTTTGGAAGACTTTATTCTAAAAAAAATTTGAATGAAAGCTGGTTTATTATAGGAGATTTAAACATGGACCTTCTAAGTACCAAAGGGGAAAAGTTAGTTGAGTTCATGTTAAATAACTCTTTAAAAAATTTTATTAAAGACCCAACTAGATTAAGAAAAAATAAAAAAGGTGAAGATACATCATCAATAATTGATGTTGTTGTAAATGATGTAAATTTAAGATGGTCTTTATTTAAAAATATAATAATAAATAAAATAAATAATATAGCACCTTTAAAAAAGTGTAAGTCTCGTAGATTAAGGCATTTACCATGGTTTGACGGTGATTTAATAAAGGCTGAAAGGCGCTGCTCAAAACTTTATACTAAATATAGATCCTCTTCAAATAACTTAAAAAAAGAGGAGTATATCGAAGCGCGTCAAGATTATCAATCTTTGTTAAGAGCCAAAAAAACTAAGTATTTTGATCAATTTAAGCCTAAGGATTTAAAAAATTCTTCTGAATTCTGGAAATTCCATTCTCAGAATGTTAAGGTAAAATCTGATCAAAGTGAAAAGGTTAGTCCGAAGTTGATTAAAATTAATGGGGAAGAAATTAGAGATAAAAAAAATATTGCCTCAGAGTTTAATAAGTATTTTTCGTCTTTTGAATCTGAAAAAGATGTTTCTGATGAAGAATGTATTAAATTTACATATAACAACTTTAACAAAAATCTTAGGCATAAATTAGAAGAGCAGTTTAGCTTTAAGGAAACTGACGAATGTGAAGTAAATAAAATCTTGGATTCGATAGATATAAAATCATCGCCTGGTATTTCTGAAATTCATAGTAAAATTATTAAAGCAAGTAAACCAATTATATCACCATTTCTTGTTAAACTTTTTAACGACTGCATTTCCCAAGGTAATTACATCGAAGACTGGAAATGTGCAATTGTAACTCGTCTTCACAAAAAAGGTGATATAAACTCTTTAAATAATTATTGAGGAATTTTGCTTTAACTCCGTTTAATAAAGTTTTCGAAAAAATTCTTGCTAATCAAATAAAAATTTTTTTCTTGACCAATGAGCTTTTAAATACAAATCAACATGCATTTAGAATTTCTCATTCATGTGAAACAGCTCTACATGAAATTATTAATTATTGCGGCAAGAATTTAGATTTAAGGAAAATAATAGCCCTATTATCTGTTGACTTTCAAAAGGCGTTTGATATGCTAAAAAGATGTATATTTATATATAAACGTCTAAACTATGGGTTCGATAATATGTCAGTAAAATTAATTGGTAATTATTTTTCTAAAAGATCTCAGAAAACAAAAATTGACGAATTTTATTCTGAAGAATGTGAACTGGACATTGGGGTACCTCAAGGTTCTATTCTTGGCCCACTTTTCTTTATTATTTTTATAAATGACTTACCGAATTTTTTAGATGAATTTTTATCTAAATTGTTTGCAGACGACACAACACTCCTGTTTACTGAGCATAATTTAGATAGTCTGAATTCAAATCTTAAAAAAGGAATCCTAACATTAAATGAATGGTGCAAGTATAATCAGCTTTATGTAAATTGGGAAAAAACTAAAATTATGTATATTACTAACAAGAAGATCGAAAAAGTAAATTTTTTTCTATTTAATGACAAAAAAATAGAAATTGTTGGAAAATTCAAAACTTGGGAGTTAGCTAAGACCAAAAACTTAATTTTAGTTCATTTATTAGTCAACAGTGTTTAGCAATAAATAAAAGTTTATACTCAACAAAAAGGATCTTCTATCTTCCTTTAGATGTTTAACTTTAATTTTTAAACCCTTCATCTTGCGTTGCTTTGACTATTGTATATCTCTTCTCGTTTATGTAAATAAATATTTAATTAAAAAACTATGTAAAATATACTATTTTACACTTTATAGACTGTTTAAAATTGACGTCGAAGGTCTCCCTAATGAAACAATTAATAAGATTTTAGAACTGTATGGACTAAGCTCTTTTCATCATAGGTTAATATTTCGTATTTTTGTTTTTACTGCCAAAGTAGGAAGTGAAACAAACTCCCCAGTAGAACTGAAAAGGGATATCAGTTTAACAGAGTTAAATAATGAATTTTACAATTTAAGAAGTAATAAAACCAGCACTGTTCTTCCAAATTTTTCTAGTACAAAGTTTGGAGGTTTGATGTTTAAAAAGAAATTTGGAAATTTAATTAATAACTTGAAGTCACTGGATTTTTTTTCAGACTTAAAAATTTTCAAAGAAAGTCTGTATAAAAATCTAGAAGAATTTGTAAAATAATTTATGAATTTGAACAAAAACTTTAACTTTGACATCAATTTTAAATTTTTCAGTTCAAAATGTTAAATTGTCTTTTTTTTTAATTTTTAATTTTTATATTATTAATTTTTATACTATTTTATACAATTAAATTTAATATGATGATGAATCATATTAAATTTACAAACTAACTCAATTACTCTCGGATAGGTTCATCCTTCTAGTATTTGAGTATAAATAAGCTTTCAAAAATACGAAAACAAAAACAAAAAAATGACTACTAAATAATTCTAGACGTGATGCTGATGACGAGGAAACAGTGTACTCTCCTGAGAATACTAACATAAAATCCCTGTATTGGGAATCCCTGTAAGGATCCTTTCTCTGTTTAACTTAAAAAAAGATAATTTTTTACATAAATAAAATTTTACAATTTTAGTTTTAACAAATAAAAAATCATGAGTTAAATTTAAATAATGTATGAGTTTAATTTAAAAAAAAGTTTTACAAAAACAAAATTAATTTGTCCAATTCAAACTAATTTTTAAGATTTAGATAAGTTTGTTAAACCTTTAAGAAGTGTAACTGACCCCTCCCTCTCTTTAAGAAGAATGTTAATATTTACAAATAATAAAAATGGAACACTTGAGGCTGCTCCTTTGATTTTTTTACAATTTTTTATCTTCATGCTCTAAAAAAAATAAAACGTTACCATTGATTTATGCGCTTTTAGAAATAAAAAACGATTAACATCTTAGAAGTTTTTTCAATATGTAAAAACTTTGGAAGTGTGAAGTTTCAAGCAGTTCAAATTTTTTCTTAAGATTTAGCAAAAAAAAATATAAAAAAGCTAAATTCAATAAGAAAAAATTTGAACTGCTTGAAACTTCACAATCAAGCAGTTCGAAAAAAATACATTTAAAAAATTTTTTGCTCAAATTATCGAATTTCGATTAAAATTTGGTGGTTTTACACGTTTTTTTTTTTCACTTTTTTATTTTTTTCAAAGAGATATGGCAATCTAAAAATTCGCGAAAAATAGATTGGCATTTTTTTGACCAAAATATTCTGAAAACCCAAGTTCTGACGCCGTAACATTTTTCCCCATAAAATGCTAAGGAATGTTAGGGTTTTTTATTTTGAGGTTAAAAATTCAAAATGAACTGTTGAACTGCTCGAAACTTCCTGTTGCCAGATAAAGATAGAAACAAAACACTTTAGGAAGAATTAACACTCAAGGGCCGCAAATGGGGTCCAAACGGACCACAGACTTTTTATACATCAATCGATAGCAAATTAAAAGTTATATTACCGGGTAAAATTTTAAAGAAAAATATTAAGAATTGCGCCTAAAAGCCGCAAAAAACTGTTTTTTTTGTTATTTTTGTAATGTTTTTGAGTCAAAAAATAAGTTTTCTTTCATATATATGTATCGCCAATAAAATTTATGCAAAATTACATAAATTGATATGATGTACCTTTTATATTGTATGAGATTTTAACAAAAAAAAACGAAAAATAGCTATTTTTTTGAATAAAAATGCCAAAATCTAAAATAAATTATTTTGAATCGAGCGAAAGCGAATGGTCAGATGATGGAGACTATGAAAGCCTTTACTATGATGAAGACATTAGCCAAAGCGAAGTAGATGAAGAAAATGTTCGATATAGTGATGAAAATGGGATAGAAAATTTAGAAGAAGATGAATTAAACGAATCGATGGTTTTAGGTGAAGATGAGTACTATGGAAAAGATGGATTTTTTTGGGCGAGTAGATTAGATGATACTAACAACATTTCTTTGAAGAAAAACTATCTTTCTAATGAATCCAGTCAAAACCCACTTTTTAATAATTATACCAAACCAGTTGATTATTTTTCATTTTTTATTGATCATCAAATACTAAATATCATATATAAATGCACAAATCAGCGTTTAGTGAAAACAAAGCGGTAAAAAATGTTTTTAATTTAAAAATATGAGGCTAAAAGTTATATCATAAGAAAGCTAAATAGATGAAGAATATTTTTATGTTTTCGAAATTTTTCGTACAAAAATCAAATCAGCTTACGAGCCAGATGAAAATCTTTGTATAGATGAAACACTTTAACCTTTTAGAGGTTATTTAGAATATTTAATTTTTTAACAAAATTATTAAAATATATTATTACTATATATTGTAATTTTTAGGTAAATTCTTTGCCAGACAATACATTCCATCTAAACCAGCTAAATATGGTATGAAATTTTTCTGTATTGTTGACGTCAGAACGTTTTTTCTTTTGGATACTATTATTTATTGTGGTAAAAAGAATAGTTTGGCAAAACGTACAACTAATGTTGGAGAAAAAATTGTTTTAAAGTTGTCAGAACGTTACTTTGAATCAGGTAGAACCATTACTGTTGACAATTTTTTCACTACTATTCCACTAGCTCAAAATTTATGGAAAAATGGTCTTATGTTAGTAGGTACCCTCAGGTCAAACAAAACTGAAATTCCAATAGATTTTAAGCCTAATAAATATAGAGAACAATTTTCATCTCTAGTTGGTTATAACAACTATCTAACATTAGTTTCTTATGTGCCAAAGCCAAAAAAATCAGTAATTTTACTTTCTTCGAAACATCATGAAGTTTTATTTGATAAAAAAAATAAAAATAAGCCAGATATAATTAATTACTATAATAATAAAAAAAATGTGGCGTTGATATTTTAGATAAAATGATTGGTTGTTATAGTTATAAAAGGAAGACTAGGCGCTGGACAATGTGTTTTTTTATGTATATGATCGATGTTGCATCACATAATGCTGTTACATTATATCAAATAAAACGCAGGAAAAATTTGGAAAAGATATCCGACATTGATCGTAGATTGTCTTTAGAGTCATTGGCTATTGATCTAATTAAACCATTGATCGAAGAACGTGTTGATAAGTTAATAATTTTCAAGGCATAAGACAAGACTTAATAGATTGTTTTAGAAAATCAGGAGTAGAAATTAAAAATGAAATAAAAAAAAATAATGAAGAAAAAATTTCAAAAAATTATAAGTCAAGATGTGTTTCATGTCCAAGAGAGAAAGACCGTAAAACAAATAATATTTGCTGTCGATGTGAGCTTCCAATATGTTTAGATCACATTTATAGGTTTTTCATGTGCAAAACATGCTACCAAATGATCAAAAATGATGATCTTAAAAGCAAACAATCTAAATCTGACTCTCCTGCTCATAATTTGAGAAAACATAACAGATAAAATGAAAAAAATTTAAAAAAAATCCAATTTTTTCATATGTTTTTGAGATTAAATTATTAGACTCGGTTAAATGGGCCTAGTATTTTTTTTTGTTGATTATTGAAGGACTTAGTCTTTAGTATATAACTGCAAAATTTCATTGAAATCGAAATATTCCTTCATAGTAAAAATATTTGCGGCCCTTGAGTGTTAAATAATATTCTCAACGATATGTATAAAATAATAAACCATATGCTATATATGAGTGAAAAGTTAAAAATATTTGTTCTTATATTATTGATTTTATGATATTTGTTAATCAATTCAATATTATAAGCGAATTCGATCAAATTACTTATTTTCAAATTTGATTAAATGAACTTATTTTAGATAAGATTAGGTTTAGAATACAAGATTCTAGTGTTCTGAGTTGACTCAAATTATATTCTATACTTATATTCGGTCAAAACAGAACCTTTATTAGGCCCTCGATGAATTATTCGGATATATCTGTTTCAACAACGTTTTAATTAATTTCTTTATAGCGGACTCAGGCGTTACGCTAAAAACTGCTCGTGTGATATTTTATAAAATATATTTGAATTTTCTATACTCTAGTTGTATTCGTGAATTTTCACTTTATATTAAATTTTTTATCAAATTTTACTAATTTTTTGTTGTTAATTTGTTAAAATATAAAACCTCAAGCATGTATATCATTTTTGTTCAAACTATGTATTAAATAAAGTTGATATAATAAAGCTAAAGCAACTTTAAAAGTCCCTTTAAAATGCTAGCGATCAGATTTTTGTAAAATTTCTAACTGCACATCAAATAAAAAGCATTCGAGCTTTTTAAATCAGATAAAAGAAACCTTTTTATTATCGATCTTATAATTCACAAATTTTTCGATAATTTATCTTTTCGAATTTCAACTCAAATGTTTTAATTGATAAAAATTCTTTAAATATTTTTTTAAATTTTGGAGCCCATTCAGCAGCGTCACGCAGTGAAAGGTTAAACTGAGAAGTGAAACCTCTCAACATTCAAATGATTAACCACCATAATACTGTCGTACCCCGTGTCCGAAAAGGTCTAACGTGATATAAATGAAGCTTGATATAATTGAAAAAAAATCGAAGTAAATTTATTTTTAAGGTGTACAAAATCATGAACCTTCGTTAGAATTTTGGTGTTTCCATAACCTAATAATTCCTCTAAGAAATAGGAGATTTTAAGTCCAACTAATTTATTTGGTAGTTCAATTGAGTCTCTATAATACTTAGGGATTTAAAAAGTATCATTTTATAAACATGAATAAAAAATTGTCAAAGTTTCAATTTTTACTTTTTTAGGAGGATTTTCTTTTACAAAAATTCTTTTCTTTTGTTATTTTTTTAGATAACATAAGAACCGTAAAACTAAACGAATTAAAAGTAATATAAGAAAAGAATTTGGATTTTTTTATATTATAATTAATAGAATTCTTAGATTTTTTGTCAACTTTAATTAATATTAAAGTTAATTAATTGAATAAAGTACATTACTCTGGGAGATTATTTAATCGAAGTGTCTATTGACACACTATGTTACAATAAAATAATTTATTGACACACTTTGTTGCAATAGAATATTTTATTGACACACTATGTTGCAATAGAATATTTTATTGACACACTATGGTCTATTAAAAAAATTTACCGTATTATCCTATTAATTCGAAATTTCGAGTTTTGCCATACGCATTCAACACGTAAAAATGAACTTTTTTTAATAGATAAAATGAGGCATTTAAAACTGAAATTTTTAAAATTATTTTGAAAAAAAGCCGCATATGAGATAAAACGGGAATGACATTTTATATTTTTATATATTTTAAATGCCGCATAAAATTCTTTTTCACTAGAAATGCATAAAACATATCCTCAGACATTTTAATTTTTTTTAGACTTCCAAAAAAAATTCAAACTAGCAAAAAATTTTTTTGTTTTTTTTTAGATAAGGATGCGATTTTAGGGCCGAAAAAAACGTTTTTCATAAAAGTAACGAAAAATTCAGAATTAAGAGACTAAAATTACCATTAGACTCAATATCAAAAAAAGTTTTTAAAATAAAAATTTGACCGAAATCGTGTTTGTGTAGCAAAACAATGTTAAAAAAATTATTGTGTCAATAAAATATTTTATTGCAACATAGTGTGTCAATAAAATATTCTATTGCAACATAGTGTGTCAATAAATTATTTTATTGACACACTATGTTGCAATAGAGCTACCCTTATTTAATATTTAAATATAGTAAATAAAGCTAGAAAAGGAGTGACTATGGATTTTATTTTCATTATTCAAAAAGTATAAAAGAGATCAAAAAAGTTTTCTCCATATTTAATTGTCAATAGACGTTAGTTCTAATTTGTAATCAAAATTAAATAAGGCAATAAATAATAAACAAAAAAGATCTTTATTTATTTCAGTTTCTTTAATAAAAGTTAGAAAAAAATATCAAACATTATTTAAAAAAAGAAGACAATATTTTAAGCTATAATTCAATCTATCAAAATGAACAGACATCATCAAAATATCTTGATGCTTCTAAGAAACCGTGTCTTTGGCTTAAATTTACAATTTTAATAAGAAAAAATGTAAAATTTTTTATTTGATTACAAGAGAGTACTTACCGCATTTACAGCAACAGCATAAACTATCACAAAAGCAATCAAAGCATGATTTACAACATTTGCAAGCACAGCAACAGGCTTCACAAGCTAAACATAAGCACATTTTTAAAATTGTTTAAATTCTATTTTTTTTAAATAAATCTCAAGTCGATTGTTTTGGAGCTTTTTATATCAAATAATTTTTACCTGATTTTACATTAGAAAATCTATGGTAACCATCAGTAAACATGTCTCGTTTGAAAAAAAAAAAAGTTAAATTTTTGGATATTTAATGAAAAAACTATAACATTTTGTTTAAATTAATTACAGTTATTTTGAATTTAAATTTTAACAAAATTATTATATAATACACATTTTTACAGGATTGCTTCAAACTAAAAAATTTTCTTTTTGAATGATGAAAATTAAAATAAACAAATTTTTTTTTTTAGAGTTTCATTAACGTTTCAATAAATAAAAAATCTCGAATTATTTACAAAATTTTTGACTGTTTAATTTTTTAAAATTTTATAAATTCACTTATCATATTACCTCGTTTGAGAATGCTCCCGTTATTAGCAAAAATTACATGTGTAGTGCATGCGAGTACTCAGAATCCGACCATGTTAAAAAAATATTTTGAATTGCAATTAACTGTGCGTAATTTTGGTTAGAAGAAGACGTTTTAAATTAATTTTACACATAAAAACGCGTAATTTATAGTTAAAACATTTATAGTCATTTATTTAAAAAAAGATTGGAATAGTACCATCTTTTTCTAGTAATTCTCCCGGTGTTGAGGGTTTATAGAAAGATCTTTTTAAAAACTAGTTGATGAAGTGTTTATTCATGTATTTCATTTGGTTCTGTTATTTGGCTTGAGCTTGAGCTTCTTATTTGTGCAGAACTAATAGAATCCGATTTGGTATGATTCTAAAGAAAGTTCTAATACAAGCTAAAGAGCTTAATAATGAGAAACAAATGAAAAGGAAAAAAATCGTACCATTTTTTTCGAAACTTATTAAAAAGCAGCATCCAAAGTTATACAATTAAAAAAAAAAATTTCTAAATTATATTCTGATTTTTAGCGTAGAATCTATAAAAAAGCTTGACTTATAGGTTTTCTTTCAAGTAAAATATTTTATTCACTGTTTATTGGTTTAAAATAAAATTTCAATTTTACAAAAAAAAAAGAGACTGTTAACATTGAATTTATTCAATTTGAAAAATCAAATGAAAAAAATTGAATTTAAATTCTTAGCGAATTTACAGTGATTATAAATTTAATTTTAGCAATTTGAAATGTGTAATTTTTGACTCGTTTTCGCCTTTAATGTTTTTTTTTGTTTGGACAGATAAGGTAATAATAATTTAAATTTTGAACAATATTTTATTTTAGTTACACATAAAAATATTAATACAAAAAGAAATTATCAGCTGAATATTTTTATAAATTCTATAACATAAAACCTTGAAAACCATCTTATTCATAAAAAATAGCAACCTTTTAAAGCCGATGAACTTTTTTTAACAAGAGAAAAAATTTGAAAAGTTTTGTTTTTTGTTCTTTTCTCAAAATTTAAAACTTAAGCGAATTGAAAAGTAATTTGAACCTTTAGTGATAAAATTATTCTGAAAAATGCTTCACTTTGAAACAATCTTGCTACATCTAAAAAGAGTACTCAAAAAATCTGTATCTATGCAAAACTTGCATGTCAATTTATAAGATTCACTCTTAGAGTTCTCTGCAAAGTTTTGTTTTTTTTTTTTATTTTAGGATTTGTAGAGTTTAAAGAATTCCTTTATCACTTTTAATTCAATTCAACAAAATAAAAAAAATTAATTAAAATACGTGTAACTGTAGAAAGCAAAAGTTTGGTCTTTAAACTTGCTGTTTAGTTTTCAAGGTTTTACTTTACTTAAAAAAAAAATTAATTTTTGGTATTAAAATTTAAATGAAGTGAAAAGAGAGCTTCTCTCAAAAGCTGACTGTAATAAAACTGATACATCAACCCAATTGTATATTTGAATAAAAGACTTTTTTTTCTTGAATATACATTCCAAGAAACAAGAGTTTTATTCTTTGTCAATGACTTAAATTCCAAACGATGTCGCTCTTTTAATGTATTATCACATAAATACTCAAAAAGATTTGGTTTTTGGTGTCCAATCACAGTTATTGAGGAGACAGACTCGCCTAAATTTCAAACTTTTGATATTATTACTTATGTTTTAATTTTAAAAAATATTTTACCTATTCCGAAAAGATAGGTATTTGACATTTTAAAGCGTTTTCCAATAGTCATTTGTTTATTCAAATCGATTTCACTAATTGAATTTATATTCGGAAACCACTTTAAATTAAATTTTTAAATTTGAAATCTTTACTTTGGAAAGTAATTTTAAGCTTACAGATGAATATTGTTTTAGATTCGATAAAAATTCAAATGTTTCTTGACGATTTCTATTTAGAGTTACATTTTTTTGAGCTATGTGAATTTCACTTTTGTCTTCAATTTGATATAATGAAGATAGTATTCCTACAATGGCAGCTATTAAGAGCTTGTATTTAAAATTTTTGAAAAATATCATTTTCTTAACGAATTTAAAAAAGCTTAGAAAAAAAATTTAGAAAGAGTGCTTAAGTTTTAGTTATATTAAGCTAGTAGTAAATTATTTTGTAACTAACGTGAATTTACATAAATCGATTTTATTGAAATAATAAACTTAAAAATTATGATTAAAACGTTAATTTTATGAAATATTTAAAAAATTCAAAATCAATAATTTTCTTTTTGGCTGACAGTGACAATATTATTTAAAGCTTTTATGATTAACAATTTAAATGATTATTAATCATAAAAGATCTTGCCAAGTTGAGAGTGTACCATTTTGGTCTTTTACTGAAGTCGACTTGTAATTTTTAAGGTCAACAAAATTAAATGTTTCTTTAACAATTTTTTTTGTTTCTTTTGGGAAAAAAAGGTTTTTTAATTAAAAATTTATATAAAGAACAAGTCATGGAGGGGACAAAGTCCCCTCCATACCTCCCTGTTGATTACTTTTCTATATAAGATATTTGGATTTATTTTGGATTTTCTATATTAACTGTTTATATTGCAAATAAAGAATTTTAAAATTGAAATTTACTTCACTAAAATAAGAATTAAAATCAGAGACAACTTCAAAATGCAAATGCATTTTTTTGCATTTTCCTCATCTTTTACATGTTTTCTGCATTTAATTGAATTTTTTGTTTTTAAAAGATGGAATTCTCAATTTTTTTCCTGACTTAAAAAAAAAACAAAAATTAAAAAAATCTACGAAAAAAATAATTATCCGAAGTTGCTACCACTGCACTGTAAATATTTTGAGTGTAAAGAGTATTCCACTTTTATGTGTAAACAATTACACTTTAATCTGTAAAATACTTATAATCATTCAATCAAATATACTAAAACGTTACATATTAAAGTGGGAAATACTTTTTTACACATTTAACTGTAAAATAAGCTAAAATACACATTTAAGTGTAATTTAAAACACTCAAAATATTTACAGCGTGTTTTAAATTCCATTTTAATACTTAAAGAATTTTTTTAATTTAATAAAAGAAAAATCTGCAACGGATTTATTCCAACGTTCATGACTAAAACTTATTTATTTTTTATTTATTTATTTAAATGCTTTTTTCTCTTATACTCAAATACTAATAGGAAGAACCTATCCGAGATCAATTGAGTTTAAACATTTTTTTGCTAAAAATTATATTATGTCTAGCAAATGATTTTAGCTTTGTTTAAAATAAATAAACCAATAAAACTTTACAAAACTTCACAAAAGAACATTTTTACTATTTATGCTCCCAAAATAACAGAAAAAAAAACTTTTTATCAAAATCGTTTTTTTTGCATTTTTTCTGGCTTTTTGGTCGAAAAGCATGCATTTTCACCGCATTTTTCGACCTAAAATTTTTGCACTTTCTAAATTTTCAATTTTTGCGACAAATAACCCAGCTAATAACCAGATGTGTTTATATAGAAAAATTATTTGATTTTATTGCAGTTTCTTAAATGAAATAAGCGCTGGCTAATTGAAAAGAAAAATTTAGGGTCTTGAATATCAAACATAATGAATTTTTTTTGGAATAAAAATTTTCCGAATTCTTTGAAATTTTAAAGACTTTTTAGTTCGCGTAATCTAACATAAGTTCCCAATCTTTCTGAAAGTAAGACAAAATTATGAGATGAGATCCGTTGTCAAAATTCAAATTTTTATATTAGATAACACTTTCAAAAATTTCCTCTTGAAAACTTTTTGATTTTATCCAAATGGTGTTTTTTTCTGCTTGAAATCTAATTAAAATCGGTTGAAGTTTAATGCTAATGTTTAATCACCTATTCTTAGTTTTTGCAATTTTTCAATCCAAATGCTTGTGAAATGGGTCCCTCTAGAGGTTTTCTTGAGACCTTTTACTTTTTTCTTCAAGATAGACCACCTTACCTTGTCAATTATGTCACTTAAAAACGCTGTCTCCTCGGTCGGACTTACAAAATATACTAAAATTATTAATATTTTGAAATTGAATCATTTACAATTCGAAAGTTTCGTTATTATTAAACAGTCTCAAGCAAATTTCATTTAGAGCCCACTTTATATCCATTAAAGAAATCAAAAATATCTAAAATAAAAGAGCAATCTAGTAGTAAAATGTTGATTAATTATGATTTTTAACTTATCGAAAAAGAGCAAGTTGACTGTATTTTGAATATTTTTGAATATTAAGAAATTAACTCTTTAATAATTTCTTTGAAAATTTTATCCTCAATCGCTAATGAGATATTTTTTTGTTTATCAGCCTGACTTCTAACTTAAACGAAAAACATTCTTTTAGTACTTTCTAATTTAAGCAAAATAAAGATACAGCAATTCTATCAATTTTATGTCGTAGCGTAGCCGTCCCGTTGCGTACCGTATGGTACCAGCATACCGGACCACCGCAATAGAATGAAATTAGAAAATACAGCTACATGAGATAACAATTTTGTGAAAATACTTTATAAAAAAAATTGTATTAAATTTTTTTAATTGAAATAATTTTGAAAATCTCAATTTTGGTAGAAAGAAATTTCCATATAAAATTTGTATATTTTTATTTTTTTTTTTTTATTTTTCGATAATTTTTTTTGAAAACGATTTTTAAAAAAAATTCAAATTTTATAAGAAATTATTTATAACCGATTAAAATATTTTAGCTAAATAAACAATTTTTATCTCATCTGGCTGTATTTTCTAATTTCAGTTAAATGCGTTGGTACGGTACGGCTACGACATAAAATTGATAGAATTGCAGTATTTAAAAATAAATAAATTTGCACCAATTTGCATCTATTCTAACCAAGATTATCTTACTTAATTACTTTACCATGAGTAATTATTTAAGCTTAAAGAATGCTTTTCGAGAGACTCGTGTAATTTAGAATAAAAACAAATAATACAAATATTTTTTTTAAACATTTCTTAAAATTAATTTGGCGCCTTTAATCAAAATATTGATAGCTAACTAATCAAAGACTGTTGTCAAGTCAATTCTAAAAAGTTTCTTTCTATCTTTTAGTTTACTCCACCCTTTCTCGTATACCCATCGTTTAACATTGCCAGAAAATTTTCTCATTAAACTCAATAGAAAAAGTTTTTTTAATTTTATATATTTGTAGTTAATAATTTTTGGTGAATTAATATATATGTATATATGTTTCTGGCTTTTTCAATCGATTGCATATTTTTGCATAATTAATGCATATTTAAAATTTTTAATGGAAACTTTGTCAATCTATTTCAAGAACCTATTCTTAGTATGGCAAAATTTTAAGTTTTAAACTCAAGAAATGAAATTCAGTTGAAAAATTTTAAAGAAAAATTTAAATGTAAAACTAAATGTTTTCATAAAGCGCACTGCGCTTTGTGAAAACATAAGATGAAACAATGGCAACTTCTTTTTCAATTGAACTTTTTTTTTCAAATTGCATTTTTACATACCGTAAAGTTCCAAATAGAAGAAACATCTATTAGAAGAAACAGTTTCTTCTATTTGGAACTTGCAATTTAAAATATTCAATATATTTTTTATAAAAAAATTATATTTAGAAAAAAACAACGAAATCCAAATAGAAGAAACATTATTTAAAATTTTAATTTATTCATAATTATTCGAGCGTTTCTAGAGGCTTGAAAAAAGAATGAATCTAAAAGAGCCAGTCTGTGAGGAGTGTTAGGCGGAGTTTATTAATGATTTTATTTGACTTTTTTATGACCTTTCTTCTTCAATTAATAATAATTAAGGATAAATTATGTATTTTTAATCATTATTTTTAGAAGAAACTGCTTCTTCTATTTGGAATATTAGTTATTTCGAAAAAATAGCAATTTTTATTAAATAAAGATCAAATCGTTGTTTCATACACTCGAATTCGTCAATTAGACAAAAACTTCATTCACAAGACAGTCAACCACGATCTTAATTTTGTCAATCCTGACGGTACGCACACTAATAGTATTGAATCGATTTGGTGCTCGGCAAAAACTCAGTTTAAAGTTATGCGTGGAGTATCACGTAGATATTCGACTTCGTATTTAGATGAATTTACTTGGAGGAAAAATGCTAGCTTGAACCATATAAAAAATGAAATAAAAAAAATTTTTTTTCATTTTTTTAAAAAAATTGCAATTTTTCAATTTTACATGCATTAGATAGGGATTTTTTTAAACTTTAAGTCATGATAACTTTCGAAGGGACCGCCCCTGCAGCATAAAATATATATATATATTCGTAATCAGCTCGTCGAGATCTACAAGCTGGTATATATTTTATCTTGGTTTGGCGTTATGGGAGGTTCTATAGTGTATCCAAAATCTATCTTTTTTGCATTTTTTAAATTAAAGCATTTGTAGAGATTTCTTTGTTTCAACTTTATTTTTTTGAAGATACTCAATGATTTTTATAAAGTAGCACTGACTGGGAAGTAAGCAAAAAAATTAGTTGAAATTCTTTTGAATGTGTTGAAACTGTTTGGAACCAATTTAAAAAAAAAGGATATAAAAATTGATTGAAAGGGTCAATTTTAAATCCTTAAACAAATTATAAAAGAGATAATTGTTTATCCACGATATAAGAAAATCTTAAAAGCCTCAAAAGATAAATTTTATTTGAACACATTTTTTAAAATTCTTGTTAATCAGCCTTTATTTATTGAGGGATTGGGTAGTACAGTACAATCCGAAACAAAGTTAACGAAAACATAAATTATGTTTAAACAGAGCGAAAACAATGTTAAAGCCTTGTAAGAATCTCAATGAGATCTGATGAGAAATTATTGGTTAGCATAATCTCATGAGATTTCAAATAGAGTTACATGTAAAAATATTGTAATGAGGACTGAGATCTAATGAGAATATGGTAACGAGAATCTCATATGAGATTTTTTCATGGAAAATCAAAAATTTTTGAAATAGAGTAAAAACAAAAAGTAACTTTTATTAATTAATAGGTTCTTTGCTAACTTAAAAAAAATGTTTATCAAAAACAAAATTTTCCGTTTCCAATTTTATAAAAGAGCTGAATTTCGTTTCAAAATTTTGAAATTAATGTTTGCAAAAAAAATTATTGTTCACCAAAAAAATTTTTATTTTTTTTGTTAAAAACATAATGTTTAAATTCTATGCTTGATATCTCTGGTCAAATTTTTTCGTGAACACTTGCTCACATTACCCACTAGACCAGACCCGTCTTATAACCTTTTTACCATAAACCAATCGATTCAGCTCATCGAGTTCATAGTCAAAAATCGTCTTTGCATAAGCTTAAAGTTGCTATTTGAACTTGACCGAGTTGAACAAAATTTAAAAAAACGTAATAATTTAGGTTTTTACCCTAAATTCTGTTCAAATATCAGTAAAATTTTTTTTAATTTCGAATTTTATTATTCTCTTACTTTCGGTAAATTATTGTTAATTTAACATATGGCAAGTTTTTTACAGTTGCATTCTCTGACCTTTTTTAAGTAAATTGTACATCAAAAAAACCTAATTGAAAAAAATGATGATGATTGATGTGTTTCATAAGCATTTATTTGAAAATTTGAAAAAAAAATTTATTATAATTACTGATAATAATTTATGAATTCCGCTCTTTCCTCTAAAAATTTTCCGCCAATTTTCATAGTTCTCCTAAAGAGCCGAAATTCCGTCTTTTAGTTTCTAAGAAAGGCTGAATTATTTTTTTTTTTTAAACTTTCCGTCTTTTCCGCAAATTTTCGATCCCGCTTTTTGTAAAAAGTTTTTTTTTTGCAAAAAAACTTAAATTTAGTTTAATTTAGTACTCAATAAAGTTTTATGGATATTTGAAAAAATTACACTGGGTTTAAAATTTGTTGAAGAACTTGTAATTATTTTTTTAAATATTTTTTTATTTTTACTCCTTGGTTGAGTTGAATATCAATTCAAAAAAGTATTGGATTATACCCGAGTTTAATAGGGATGAGGGATCATCGAAAAAAAAGTAGAGCCCAGGATCTAAGCGAAGGGAAGTTTACAATAAGTATTCTAACGTTAAACAACTCCATATAACGGAGAAAAGTTTGATTTTTTCTAAAGTCATTTAAGAAAAGCCCATTAGATGGCGTTAAAAAGCGATTGTTACAAATTAATTGCCAATACGTTAGAATTTAAGAGAATTGGAATTTACAAACACGCTTGGCATATAATCTAATTTTTTGTTTTCCTGTGGATAATATTGACAATGTCTATTTTGACTTGTAAAATTAATCTTGGATGAATGAGCTGAACATTAAAAAATACATACATTTTTGAAAAATGTATTAATTATTAATGTTAAGCCAAAAATTATTTTAGACAAGGAAAAAAACAAATATCAAATTTATTTTTATTTAAGTAAATATATTTGACTTTAATTATAATTTAATAAATTTTTTTGAAATGAAAAAATCCCTCCTTTTTCAATCAATAAAGCCACTTGGTTTATCTAGATAGCGTCGTGTTAAAAAAAAATACAGAGATCCTTTAGTTAAGCATAAATTAATCAAATTATGTTTGACATACCTTAGCTTACCTGGGGAGAAAAACAAAGCACTTAAATTGTCATTGAGTCGAAAATAACATTAAGTTCTGTATCTTTTAATGAAAATTTTTTATTGCTCTTTTTACTTTTTTCTTTGCTTAGCTCAAATCAAATATTTGCTTGAATGCCTCTATTTTTTTTTTCTTAATTGCATTCTCTTAAGATTTTTTTTTGTTGTTGTAAATATCATATAAAAATAGGAGAAATTTTTCAAATTTTCAAATTATTCTTTTCATAAAAAAAGAAAAAAAATAGATTTTTAATTAAAAAATGGGTGGAAAAAATACGAAAAATGCTGCTAAGCCAGAATTAACTGAAAGTGAAATCCATTTCTTAATGGATAATACTCAATATGATCGTAATGCTATAATTCAATGGTACAATGATTTCTTGGTAAGATTTAAAAAAAAAAAAAATTTTTTGGAATTTTTTTATTAAAATTTTTGTCTTTTCAGAGAGATTGTCAAGATGGTAAATTGGACAAAAAAGAATTCGAAAAAGTTTATGCTCAATTATATCCAAAAGGAAATCCAAGCAAATTCAGTAGCTTTGTTTTTGAAGTATTCGATGCTGATAATAATAAATACATTAGTTTTAGTGAATTTTTATTGGCTATTTCAGCATTGTCAGATGGTGATGTAAATAAACGTTTGAGATTAACATTTCAAATATATGATGTAAATAATAATAATCAAATAGATATTAAAGAAATGACTAAAGTAATTGAGGCTTTGTATGATTTGAAAAGTGTACCAAAAGATCAGCGCAAAGGAGAAAATTCAGCAGCTTCTAGAGCTCAAGCTATTTTCTTGAAATTAGATTTGGATGGTAGCAAAGGCTTGAATGCTGACGAATTCATAAATGGCTGTGTCAATGATAATTACTTACTTTCACTCTTGTTGCCAGAAGGAAATTAAAAATATAATCAAATAATTTTTTACTTTCTTTCGTCAAGATTCTTTCAGTTGACATAATTTTTTTAGTTTTTATAGACAATAAAATTTTTTTTATAGATTTTATTTGTAGTTTTCATTTATTAAAATTCTTCGTTTACTATTTGGTTAAATACTGCAACCGTACCGGGGTGTTACTAAAGCACGGACCACCATTTTTTTGAAAAACACGGACCGGTCCAAGCAAGGCTTTAAACACTTCTGTCAAACTCCGACCACCATTTTCCTAGCTCAAAATTTTACGAGCTTTCACGCAAGACTATTATCTAAGCGGTCTAATGCTTCCTAAGTCCTAAGCTGAATTAGATCTACCAAAAATCATTAAATAAGGATAATTTTTTTTTTGGCTAATTTGTTTAAATTTCAAAGAAAAAAAGCTTCAAAAATAAAAACTTGCCATATATACAACCATAATAACGACAATCGTTATTTGATGGTGATTGAAATTTTTCATTCCTTCTCTCCTGTTCTATAAAATGCTTAATTTTGAATAAATAAAATAGTTTTTTTCACTTCTAAAATTCGGAAAAGCGCGCAAAATTAAACCCTACTCTTTTATTTATCAACTAATAGATCTCGAGAAGGATAATACAACGTTTAATCATTTAATCAAGAGTGAAGTCGAACGCATTAAAAAGAAGTTTGATGAAAAATATAAAGATTAAGATGGCCGTGTAGCAAGCAAGGAGGCTAGTGATCAAAACTTCGAAATGACTGAATCTAATGGCAAATCCTGGGTCGACGCTATAACTAACCCAGGGACCGGACCCTTTTAAAAGCAACAATTAGAAATGAGCATTTTGTTAACCATGGGAAAGGAAGATGAGATACGGAGGGCGAAAAATGTGGTGGTTTTTGGTCTCCCAATATCAGTAAAAGAGTTAAGCAAAAAAAGACAGCATGAGGACATTGCGAATGTTGAGGAGTTATTTGAAAGTCTTAGGATTGATCGTAGAATAATTCTAAAAGCTAATCGTATAAGACCGAAATCAGATGAGCTTAAGAATACACCAGTCATAGTTACACTATATAGAGAGAGTGATAGAATATTAGTCTTAAAAGTGGCTAAGAAACTTAAATACTCGTCTAAATTCGCCGGAGTATATATGTATTAACCAGGATCTAAACGTCAAGCAAAGAACAATTCAGAAAGAACTAAGAAAACAAAGAAGAGAAAAAATGATGGAGCACAAGCGAAAAATGAAGCCAGTAAGATCAGTACAACAAAAGGAGAAAAGATATAGTGATTACACTAGAAACGAGCGTCCAATATAGGACTTCAGACAAGGAAGATATCATTGGTGGCAAGATCGACGAACAGATTATAAATCGAACAGATATGAGAAAAATTGGTCCACGAACCGACCGCATGTCTCTTGGCGTGGTCGCGAATCCTCACGTTACTAAACAAAGAATTATTTTAAACAAAAATTTAAGTGATGTTTCAGCTAACCAGTCATAGCTTTTTGGACACCACTGTCAAAATAGTTTTCCACAAAATTTATTTAATCAAAATAATATTCATTTAGAAACAAACAATTTTAATACTAAAGGAAAATCAAAAGTAAGGACTAATCTTTCTTGTTTTTATTCTAATCAAACCTCTTTAGTAAATAAAATACATGAACTCAATTTTCTTATTGATGCGAATAACTACGACATTTTATTCTGTTCGGAAACTTGTAATACTGATGAAAGGATGGACCAAATTGAAAATTTTTAAATTGTTTTATAAGAATAGAATTTGGGGTGAACATGGCGGTGTTTGTATTTATGTGAAAAAGGACATAGAGGCGATAGAGACCACTTATTCTGAATTTCTAAACAGTCTATTGAGCAAGTTTGGTATACTTTAACAGTTGGAAGTGAAAAAATTTTGCTAGGGTCAATATATAGACCTCCAAATTCAACTAATAATCAACCAATTTTTGACTCAATTCAAGAAGCCCGAAACCTTATAGACAGTAAAAAAGTAACAGGTACCATAATATGTGTCGATTTTAATATACCGAAAATCGAATGGGATGAAAATTTGGTAGTACTGTAAATGAAGATGAAGTTGAAGTAAAAATGCTAGACATTCTAAATAACATTCTAATCATTTTATTAACTTCAGTCCGCAAAATATTGAAAAGTATTTAAATAAGCTTAATGTAAATAAATCACCTGGACCTGATTAAATAGCTGCATCTGTCCTAAAGAGTTGCTCAACATCACCATCTTACCCTTTATCAAAAATTTTCATAAAATCTTATTCGGAAGGTATCTTCCCAAATCAATGGAAAAAAGCAAATATATCTCCGCTGCATAAAAACGGTTCACGAGTTGAGCTTACTAACTATAGACCTGTCTCTTTGACCTCTATAGTTAGTAAGTAATGGAAAAAATTACCTAGTTACGAACAAATTAATTAGTGATAAACAACACGGATTTATGCCTAAAAAATCATGTACTACGAACTTATTAGAGTTTATTGATGTGGTTATTTACGAAATAGAGAAAGGAAACTTAATCGATTTTATTTACACAGACTTCTCATAAGCTTTTGACAAAGTTTCACATACAAAACTATTGGTAAAACTGAAAGCTTATGGAATCGTAGGTGAAGCGTATGAATGGATAAAGTCTTTTCTTTTAGGAAAACAAAGAATAGTTTTAGGTAAAATCTCTTCAGATTGGGAAGAAGTCACAAGTGGAGTGCCTCAAGGTTCAGTACTAGGTCTTATACTTTTCGTTATATACATAAATGACCTTTTAGACCTAATTCAGAGTCCATGTTTAACTTATGCTGATGATTTAAAAATAGTAGGTGTATTAGGTAAAAATGAATTAGTCTCTAATAAGTTGCAAAATGATCTAAATGAGTTGTTTAATTGGTCAAAAAAATGGTCGACTGAATTAAATTTATTAAAATGTAAAACTATGTACATCGGAAGAAATAGAGTGAAAACCATGTACGCAGTTGGTAATGTCAACTTAAAGGAAACAATTGAAGAAAAAGACCTCACGAATGGTGTTTTTGTCACGAATGACCTTAAGTGGAATAGACAATGCTCAGCGGCAGCAGCTAAAGCTAACAGTGTATTGGGTCAAATAAAGAATTCGTTTTTATGTTTAGAAGAGGAGACATTGAGGCTTCTTTACACAGGACTTCTAAGACCTCACCTAGAATATGCCTTTAGTATGTGGAATCCTTCTACAAAGACTAAATTTTTATTGATTAAATTTTTATAAATGTTCTCGACAAACTTTTTTTGAATAAAATTTAGTTGCATTTTTTCGCAACTTTTCACATTTTTGCAGCATTTTTTCATAAGAAAAAAATGCATTTTTGGTTGTCTCTGACTATAACTAAAAATTTATTTAAAAACAAAATAGATACTTTAATTTCGTAATAAAATACTTTAAAATTTATTTTAAATTACTTTAATTAAATTATTATCTCGTAAAAAACGTAATTAGTGTTTCTTATATTTCTTATTATGTTCTTTTTCTAAATAAGATTTGGTTATAATTTAACAATTAACTCCATCATTACCTAGATGTTCATATCTAGGTTCTTTAATAATATGATGCCGTTTTAGCCAAAAAAAATCAAATTTTTATTTTAATTAAATATTAATTAGAATAATTAGAATTTATTTAATTGTTTCCAGTCACAATTGTTTTTAAGGATTGTACAAGTAAGTGTCATCTATAAGAGTTATCATGACAATTTTTATCAATTTTTAAAGCAATTAAAAAAAAAATAGATTTTTCCAAAAATGATTGTAATTAAAACCAATGCTATAAAGCTCGAAGTTTCTTAAATTTTTTTCTATTTAAAATCTTTTTTTTTGTCCTAGATATTCAAAACAGATATTTCACATTTTTTTTAAAAGGGAAAATTTATAGGAGATGTAAAAAATATTTTAGAAAAATTTAAGCCGCTGTTTTTAGCTCTTTAAACATATTTTAAATATGTAGTTTTTTTCATTCCATATAAATGCTCCATTTTTAAGAAAGTATGTCATATATAAATCATGTAAGAACAACGTTAAATTCAGTGGTGGCGATTAACTTGTAACAATCGCCACTTAACGTTATCTAACGCTATCTAATGTCATCTAATGGCTTCTAACGTTTTTTGTTTTTTGGTCGTTAGATGGCGTTAGAAAATGCTAAATAATTTCTGTAAAAAAATACGAACCAAAGTTTCGATTTACTATTTTTTCCCCAATTTTGTTAAATTTTTTAGTGAAAAATACTAAAATAATTTGAAAGTTTTACCTGAATTTAAAATTCAAATAAACCGGTTTTGCTTTAAAAAAAATTAAAACCGGTCAAATTCATTTTTTAACTGAATATTGAAATAAAATAAACAGTAAAAAAGTTAGACTTCCGGAGTATTTCATTCGGTTTTTACATACAGTTGTGTTAGTAAAATTTTTCCTTTTTAAAAAACGGTACGACGTTAATTCGGGAGCGGTGTATTAGAAACATTGGGGCTCGTCAAATATAAGATCAGGTGATAAAATAAAATATGAAAATTCGATTAAGTATAATTCGTTTTCTCATTATTCGATTTTCTAGAATTTTCTTTTATAAATGATTCTTAAGAAAGCCAAATTTTTTAAAAAACGATATAAATACCAATTAATTTTTGATCGAATGTTAGAATAATTAAGAATTAGAAAAAAATGTAATAAAATCTATATTTTTAAATTACCTTTTAATTTGAATATTCTACCCTACAATTAAAATCTTTTTTTTGTTCGAATACTTGAATATGCTTTTCCACCAAATGTTTAATAATAATTTAAAACTTTATCTAATCTTTAATTTAGGTAATAATATTACGTTAATGTCTTAAACGCACTATAATTTCCTTTTTAAAAATATGACTTTTTAGTAACAAAAAAAATAAATCAAAAATTTTTTTTTATAAATTTTTAAGAAAATATTTAGGTTTAAAATGGGTTGTACTCATAGCGACTTTATGTCGGTGACCAAAAATGCATTTAATTCAACTTATATGGAAAAGTACAAAAATACCGAAATGGCTGAGTTGACTGATGATCAATTAGAAAGGGTTAGGTTGACCTGGAAGTTAATAAAAGATCATAGAAATTTTGGTTTGATGATCATGACGCGAATTTTTACCAAGCATTCAGAAATTAAGCACAAATGGATATTTGCTAAGGATTTGAATTCGGACGAAGAGATTAGAAAAAATCCACAATTGATCTATCATGCTATAAAAATAATGGAAACAGTAAACAAATTGGTTAGTTCATACGATATAAATGGGCCTAATGATTTCAAGGAGATATCTCATTTGGGGAAGAATCATTTTGACTATGGAGTGCGACCAGCAGACTTTGAAGTAATTATTATTTCAAAATATATTAAAAAAAAAGAAATTAAAAATTAATTTTTTTTCTAAAACTAAAGCATTTTGAAGAATGTTTGATTTATTGCCTAGAAAAAGAAATAAATGATGATAAATTATTTGATATGAAAACAAGAACTAGTTGGAAAAAGTTTTTTATGAAGATTGCAAGTAAGCTTTCGGAAGGTATTTATTTGGCTGAGATAGATGAGTTAAACACAATTAATAAATGTATTAAATAAGTTAAATTTTTTGTAAAATGTGGTTTTTGTATTTTAGATGTTTAAATAAATCAGTGAGATTTTTTTTAATTTTTGATTTTTGATTAATTTTCAAATAAATTTAATTTTAAATTTTAATTAAAGAAAAGATATTATCATTCAAAATTTTTTGCGAAAATTCCGGCTATGTGATTTTCTGTTACAAGATTTTATTTTACAAAGATAAAAACCGCTATAACTTTTTTTTGTGAATGGAATAAATTTATTGTGTAAATTGTAGCAGAATGTACACAATTTGTACATTTGTTATTCAGTTTTTGCAAAT
>NTPY01000807.1:32106-53873 GCA_002922825.1 Brachionus calyciflorus | reverse complement strand
TCTAATTTCGAATAAAATATTATGTTATAAAACTATATTGTTTAATTACTATATTAAAAAAAAAAATTGTGACAAAACAATTTCCTCGTCTTTTTTGTCTAAATTTACCTGTCCAATTAATTAATTATACAATTTTTTATCGTCTAAATAAATTTTGTCAAATTTTTATTGTCGAAAAAAACCAGAACCTTCAAATTCAAATCCTTGTCTTACCATCTAAAATTTTTTTCCTTATCATAACACCTTAACTTAGACGTGTAAATATATTTTAAATGAAAATGAGGTTTTTTCTATAATATTAATAAACTAACTAATTTCTTTTCAAATCTTGAGTTAGAGGAAAGCATTTTTACTAAAGGTTTATTTAAGAAAGAACTTAAAAAACTTAAAGATAAACTTGATTTTCTCTAATAAAGTGCCTTTCTGAACACTATTGAAAAATGTGTTCTATTGAATAAAAAAAAGAAATCATTAAAAATAAAATGAAATACCACAAGATTTGTTATTTTTTTAAAGGAATATAAAGGGTTAATTTTTAATAATAAAGTGAATTTATTTGATTGAAAAAACCTTACAAATTTTTAGACACATTTTAGACAATATTTATATTCCTAATAGTAAACTTAAGGATCTAGACACTCGACAAAATATCCTTATTAAACAAATGATTGGCTTGAAAAAATTTACTCATATTACTCCACTTAATGAAGCACTTAAGTTTGAATCAGTTAGTCAAATTTATTACAAACATAAGGTCTTCTTTCTAGAGCAATTATTAAGAAATCAAAGTTGTAAAGATATGTTATTTTATATAAGAGAAAAATAATAATAATAAATACCTTTTCTAGATTTAACATCTATCAACATTAAACTTAGTTTTCTAAAGAAAAAAAAACGACAACTTGTAAATATAGTTATAATATATATAGTTTATTAAATATAAGTGTTGGATCGATCGAAAGATCTAACGAATGAAATATCTATCTGCATCAACATTATTTAGAGCTGATATCTAAATAATGTTATTTTGGTAACACACTGTCTATGGAGTGGAAAATTCACTACGGAACTGTTTTAATGACATAAAAATATATTTTTTTTTGTCGAAAGAAAAATAAATTTTGCCGTCGTAATAGAAACTTAAAAAAATTATCTTGGTTTTTTTCTTAAAATGTTATCTAATGTCTAATAAGTTATTTTAATTATTTCTAGAACGATAAAAAAAAGAAACTATGATATAAATTTCTCAAACATTATTCTTTACTTATAAAATAATTTTAATTTCGAAAAAAAATGAACAGTATTATTATTGAGGATAGATATCAAATTGGCGAGTCAATTGGTAATGGTGCTTTTTCTAGTTTAAATAAAGTCATTGATTTAGAAGAAAATTCCATGTAGGCGCTTGAATTTATATTAATTTTTTCTTTTTAAAAAAAAACAATTTATCTTTTTAAAAGTAAGGCTCTTAAACAAATAGCTAGAAATAATTTAAGTAATGAAGAATATGAAAATCTAAGAAAAGAATACGCCATTATACACGAGAGAAAACATCCGAATATTGTCATTTATCATTGTGAATTCAGATTTAAAGACTTCTATTGTATCCTAATGGAATACTGTTCAGTAAAATTTTAATTTAATAAATTTTGCTTGATTAAAATAATTATTTTTAGAATTTCAGGAGGGTAATTTAAAAAATTATTTAAGTAAATATCGACTTTTAGATAATGAACTAATTGAATGGTGTCGTCAATTATCCTCAGCATTGGCTTATCTTCATAGTCAAAATATTATTCATCGTGACATTAAACCCGAGTAATTTTGAAAAATATTTTTAAAGGAGTAATTTTTTTATTGAGAAGATTTTTTAAAAGGAATATTTTAATTCAAGGCAAAAGTGTAAAGATAGCTGATTTTGGCTTATCTAAAGAATTAGATCATTCTACAGCAGTGGCTAAGACTCTATGTGGCACCTGTCTCTATATAGCACCTGAGTTAATTTTTTCAGGAATTTATAAGACTGGATATTCGTGCAAAATTGATATTTGGTAAGTAAAAATTTTTTTATAAAAACAAGAAGCTTTCAAAAACAGCTTATTAAAATTACCGGGCGTACTTATATTTGCAAATAAAAAAAAGCTCAAAATGTTGAAACACTAAAAAAAAATTGAAGTCGCTTAAAAATAAAAATTTTTGCTGTAAAATTTAAAGATCGCTTCTTTATTCTTCATTGTTTTTACTAACGGGTGAGTCATAATGTTTTGAAAAAAGTTTGGAAGAGAAAAAAATATGTTAGGATAATCAGAACCTAATGAAATTTTGCAGTTTTGTTACCTAGTTTGTTAACTCTAATTTTATTGGGTTTGGTTTTTTCTAGTATATCTCTGAGACTTTTGAGTACAATTTTTACACCAGGATACCTTTGAGCTTAGTGTCCCAAACATTAACGATTTTTTTTAGAAAACAAACATGTTTTTCTTTTTTTTCATGAATTTAGCTTTCTAATAATATGTTTGTTGTAATTTTATCATAATCGGTTCAAAAGATATCGTAAAAAATAAGTAAATATTTAACATTTTTTCTAATATTTAAAAAAGTCCAAAAAATCGATTATTTATCAATATTTTTTGATAGGAACAACCGATTTTCACCAAATTTGACACGAATGTAGACTGATATGAAACCAATAAATTCTAATAGTATCGGGTTCGTATGATGAGTATAAAATTTTTTATCTAAAAATTTCAAGTTAAAATAATATATTATATTTAGTGAAATATATTTCTTTGAATCAAGATATGGCAAATATCTGGACTAGTATTTTTCAAAGCTAAAATGATAAGCTTTTAGAATCTATATAGAACATATAATTTGCACATCTATTTTTTGGATTTATTTTGAAGATTCCAAAATAAACTAAGCAAAAATATCGGTTTGCTGACCCTGGTTTTTTTAGCTCAATAAATTTTTAAAAGTTTATTTTAGAGATATACTAGAAAAAACCAAACCCAATAAAATTAGAGTTAACAAACTAGGTAACAAAACTGCAAAATTTCATTAGGTTCTGATTATCCTAACATATTTTTTTTCTCTTCCAAACTTTTTTCAAAACATTATGACTCACCCGTTATAGCGTATTTTCTCGTTTAATATCCGTGGGAAATTATATGGAACATTGTAAAATTGAAACGCTACATTTTAAAAGTATTTTAGTTTCATTCAATTTCACTGGGACATTAAATGAAGTCTCAGATAATAACCAATGCAAATGAACGAAGACATACAGTAATTAAAAAAACATATAAATTAAGTAAACACACATGCTTTAAACATCGTTTTTAGTCGTTTATTTTGCGTTTAAGGGCTATTTTCGGAGTCAAGGATCGAACGTGACAGTCGCATTATAAGCTAAAAAAACATAATAAAAACAATTGTAACACCAACAAAACAATATTTTTTTGAAATTTTTTCTTAAAAAATACACTCTTTTATTACCTTTGCCTTTACCGTGAAACCTTGTCAACCCTAGACATAATATGTTGTTTTTAGTATCAATTTTTAAATCAAAAATAATTTAAGATTTTATCAAAAATCCCGAAAAAAACAATTCATTTCTTTTTTGTTAAAAACTATTCGACAGAATTTTAAAATCCTTTTAATGGTAATTTACAGTTGGTTTATTCTTTTGTGTTCTATAAAAATTCTATCTACATATTTTCAATTTTATTAAAAAAGAGCGATGTTTCAAAATATTTCAAATATGTTTATCCCTAAAACACGGAACCGGAAGCGACTAAAATACGGAAAAGATAAATGGAACAAATTTTTTTTTAATTTTTACACAATTTTAAATATTTTAAAAAATTAAATAAGAGGAGCTGTTTTGTATCACTGAGCCACTTTTATTCTTATGTTTCTCGTAAAATTTCAATTTAAATATTTTCTTTTAATGGCAAATCCATTATGAAAGGATTTACTAGAAATTGATGACAAACGAGATTGATGTCCAATTAATAAATAAGGAAATGACGATTAAAAATTTTATTTAAGTTTAAATAACTCGGTTCTCGAACTAAATTTAAACAGTACAGCAAGCTTGTCCTACAGTTGACTATGCTCCGAAAAAATTTGTTCAAAACATGCAAACATTCAGATAAAAAATTTGTGAGTAAAAGGAAAGGTTAAGCAAAAATCGGTGAATTGAAGTTTTTGATCAATTCGCTCGATTCGCTCAATTCAAAAATTTTAAAATTTTATGCAGTTGAAAAAAAAATATTTTCCAAATTCATGTACTCTATAGTTTTATATTGAAAAATTTTTGTCTTCATGTTTTGAATTGAGCGAATCAAGCGAATTGATCAAAAACTTCAGTTAACCGCAAAAATCTGGAAAATTAATTTAACCAAAATTTAGTTAAAAAAATTCTTTTGTTTGATTTTCCCAAATTTTAGTGTTGGACTCTACTATTTTTTAGTGATCCCCCATCACTATTAATTATTAACACCATATTTTTTTTAATTAAAATCAACCCCGGGGTAAAATAAAAAAAAATCTGAAATTGTGCTAAATCATTTTCTCTTTAAATTTTTGAATTAACCCGGTATGTTTGGATTTTCAGGTTTTCATATAGCACCGGGGTCTGAAAGAGACTACCGAATCTTTATATTAGTTTTATATTAGGTTTATATTAGTATTGTTTAAATTAAGAATTAATCGAAGATTTATTTATTCAAAATCCTAATCGATCAAGAAAATGCTTCTAATTTATTCTTTAAAAAAAATATAAAAATTTAAGGTCAATGGGCTGCGTTTATTATGAAATGTCTGAATCCAAGCTTTTATTTGGAAACAACTGTAAAAATAAAGACGAATTATTCCGACAAATTTTAAGTGGATTTTCAATTAATGACATTAGTGAAAATAACATTCTTTCTGAAATTTTATTAAAGTATTTATTAATTTTTAAAATAAATCCATTGTATGAAAATTCTTAATATTTAAAATGAAAATTTCAATTTAGAATGCTCGTAAAAGATCCTAAAGATCGCATAAGCGCCAAGGAATTATACCCTGTAAATTTTTTTTATTGTTAAATTTCAATTTTATAAATTAAGACATTTTCAAATTATTTTCAAGAGCATTAAAAGTTTGAAAGAAGAAAACTTTCGAAATTAAAAATTTACCTGAAACTTAACAAAATTAAAATTTTTTTATTTTCTGAATAAAATAAACAACTTTTACTTTTTTGTTTTTTTAATTTTTTATTATTCAAAAATGAATCAAGATAATTTAAAATTATGCCAAGAAAAAATATCTCTAATTGAAAAAGATAGCTTGGATAAAACAAAACAAGCATTGAGAATAATAAATGAGACTAAGGAAATTGGAGTTAAGACTGCTGAGGAATTGGTTCACCAAGGCGAACAATTAGGACTTGTAAATGAACGTCTAGATGAAGTCGAAAATACGCTTATATCAACTCAAAAAAATATAACTCAATTAAAAAGTTTTTTCGGTGGGATTAAGAATAAATTTTTAGTTTGTTTTGGAGTGAATAAGTCGAAAAAATTGGCAAAAGATGAAGAAAATGAATCAGATAATGTCGAATTAAAAGTTGAAAATATTTGTGAAAAATCAAAAGAGACAAAGTCTGATTTTTTCGAAATAACTGGTTCACCTATTGAAAGAGAAATAAATAAAAATTTGCTGGAAATTTCAAACGATTTGAATCGTATTAAAATGTTGGGTCTTGATATGCAAACAGAAGCTTGTAGACAAAATAGACTTATTGATAATATATACCTTAAATCAATAAGAACAGATGCCAAAATTAAAGATCAAAATAATCAAGTTAAAGAAATTTTAAAATAAAATAGATAAAAAATTCCTCTTAATTTTTTTAACATGTCCTTACGCTAACTAACTTATTCTTAAGTAAATTCTTATAAAATTTTAAAATAAATTAATTTCTGTATTGTAAGCTGTGATTTGTTTTTAAAAAATTTAATATTTTACGCATAGACAACATCCAATCCACAAAGCTCTTATAAAAAAATATGCAAAAATTTGATGATTTTAATATTAAAAAATTACAAATTTATCGTAAAAAAACTGAAATCTATTAAAATTTAAAACAAAAAGACCGAAGATATTTCGCAAAAAGTCATTCCTTTTTAAAAAATTAAATTTTTTCCTATTGTTTTTTCGATAAATTTAACCGAAAATTACGTAATTTTTGTTTATCAAAGAAAGCTAAAAAAGGTAAATTGTCGATAATTCAAGTGGCGTAGAAAAATAAATAATTGATGAAGTCATGTGATATGAGCTGTCACCTACGTAAGTAGTGGCTCGTTCGAATGGTGTGATTATACTCGAAACGCATTATCACACAGCAGAGACCACTGCGCAAGTTTATACTCGATCTGAGTAGTGGTAATATGTTAAGAAACTTTTGCCCTTTTTCAATGTGGAATTACGCAGGATCAAATCTCAGACTTTTAGCGCAGAAGTCGAACATTCTATCCACTACACCACACTAATACAATTCCGAATAAAAAACTTAACGTTATTTCTTGCGTTAAATATTCTTTAGACAAAATTTTCCAAATATAGGCAAATTTGGGATGTAAAGCGCTCGAATGATTACAAAGTAATAATCAATCGAATTTTAGTCAATAAAAGTTAGAAACTATTTTTCTATTATAGTTTTCGATCAAATATTTCTCAGAAAAATTTTCGCTGAAACATTTCGATCAATTTTTTTTTCTCTAAAATATTTTTCTCTTAAGTGATATAGAGCCAAATTTTAGTAAATAAAGGTAAATTTAAAAGTAAAAAAAAAGGATCGATTTTTTTAATTTTTTTTACATTAAAAAGCTAAAATAAGTTGACGGCGTGTTCGAACATTTTCAAACTTTTTTTCCAACAATTTTGGAACAGTGTTTCTTTCTGTTCGAAAAATTCTATGTTTTTGTTGAGAAAGTTTTATTTTTTAAAAAATAGAAAAATCGATATTTTTTTTTTGAATAAAAATATTTAAAAAAAAAAAAAATTCATTTTATTTATAGTGATGTTGGTTAGTGCTGGTTAGGCGGTTAGCCAAAATTGGTTAACCAACAATTTGGTTAGCCAAAAAAGGTTAACCAATATTTTTATAGATATAAACAATTAAAAATTGGATATGGTTCTATAGATTTAACAAAAAAAAATTTTTTAAATAACCAACCAAAATTGGCAGACTTGGTCGACCAGACGTTTGGTTAACCAACATCATTATTTATTTTATGAATAAATGAAGTGTTAGTCTAACAATAGATAAGGGCACTATTCCGTTGATTAACCTTGAAACTTTAACTTGTAATTGTTCGTAAAAACACTTTATCGTAGTAGTCCTGTATACTTTTTTTTTTTTTACTAAAAATGAAGCCGACTTAGTCAATACGACTTTAACACAAAATTATCAACACTACTTAAAAAGTCTTTAAGATAATTCACTAGAAAATTTATTAAAAAACTATTAACAAGATAAGAAAAAAAAAATTTTGCAAATAAATCAGGCCATAGTTTAAAAAAAAAAATTTTCTATTGATTAAAAAAACTTCTCCGTGTTAAAACATGAATACTCTTTTTAGTACCAACTAATTTTAATTCTCCATCAATATCTTTAGAATTGTGTAATTCATTCAAATGATGAGAATAACCATTAGACAATATTCTAACGCCTTGATTCAAAAGTTTAGTCTTACTTTTATTCGATAGGATAAATATTCGACTAGTCTCAACTCCTAAATTAGTATAGACTTGAATTTCATTAGTCGAACCATAAGCTGCGCTCAGTTTCAAATGTTCACTTATACTTTTAAGAGTTTCAATCTTTTGTTTTGTACTATCTAATGTAATACCATCACTTGAATAGACCATACCTAATGGAAAATTATGCTGTGTTAACAAATTTGTTATTTTCAAATGATTAGTATCACTTTTTGACGTTATATAAATAATAATATAACCGAGACTTTGCCAATAGCGAACTATATCAACGGCACCTGGTCTCAATTTAGGATTCTTACGTGTTAGAACTTTAGAACTAGTTATTAAAGTATCATCAATACTAAAAACAACTGCTTCACATTTTTCTGGTATTACTGTCATATAAAAATGTGTTCCACTCAAATCACTTTTAACAATCATTTTAATTTGATAAACTCCTATTGGCAAGCGTTTATCCCATGGTATGGCATGATAAAGTTTTCCTTTTTCATCAGTCGTCTCCGTTGCGAGATATTTCCATTCGAGAATTTCCTCCGATTTAATGTAAATATCGACTTTTTCGTTCGATAATGAAAAGTCTAATGGTCCTTTGCAAAATCTGGCTACTAAAATTTGATCCTTGGCCTCTTGGACTATTATATCATTGGCTCTGTGATTTGTTTTCATGAGATTTTTTTTTCTTTCTATAATTGGTTCGGGACTTTTTTCTGGTTTTTCTTCCATTATGACAGACATTCTACGATCAATTTTAAATATTTGCATTAGTATGAATTGGGCAATGTCGTGTGATTTCCAATAGTGATTGTAATATACAGAATATGGAGATTTTTTTAGCATGCTTCCCACTGGAGAATTAATGGCATAATCTATTCGATTTTTACCCCACCATTCGAGTTTTCTATTCGGATCGAATAACTCTTCATATTTTGTTATTTCAATGTCTTAAATGTAAAAATTAATTAGAATTTTTTTTTCATTTTAAAAAAAGACGTAACCAAAAATTGTTTCAGATTTAGTAATGATTTTCCATAATGCTTTTTTCGCAAGAAAAAGTTTAAAATTTAGTTGTTTCTTTTAGCCTAATAAAGCAAAGGTCAACAAATTTAATTGACTTAACGTAAAAAATAATTTAAGTTAAGTAATTGAATAAAAGGAAGTGTATCCAAGGCGCATTTTAATTTATTTAGAAAAATACTTAGATGCTGCATCTAAAGTTAACTATCCAGGAGCCTATCAACCTTTTTTTTTCTCGATATTAAAATGTAAAGCAAATTAACTTAGAAAATTCCTAGGATCTAGAATTTTTAATTTAATTCTTTTTTTCGAGAGAGAAATGAAGGTTCATGAACGTTCATTATTCATGAATATTTTTATGAATCTTCAAAAGTATTCATGGAATTTCATGAATGTTTATGAAAATTTATGATTTTTTTTTCATAAATTCACGAAAAATTATGAAGACAAATGAAAAAAAAATGATAACTAAAAAATATAAAACTTTTGAATAAAAATGAAAATTTATGAATCAAAATTTGACTTAATTAGATATAATTACAGAAGTAATTATAACTGAAGTTATAAAATAATTTTAAGAAAAAAAGATTCCGATGACACCAAAAAAATTTTCTCTTTTAATTTTAAGAAAAAGTAGAGCTAACTGCAATTGTCCGAAAAATGATCCCAGAAAAAGTACCAGATACAAGTGAATGTCGCTTCGCTCCTGTATCTGAGCCACTGCTAATTGTAAAAGTCTGTTTAATTTTTTTATCTAAAAATCATTCTTTTAGTTTAATTTTTATTAAGCTAATCTTTTCCCCAATAAGCTTTCAATTTCGCAAAGTTTTTCGGGGCTGATAAATTTTATGACCAGCTGTTCATAATTTTTATCGAAAAAAAATCGCCATTTAATTTCTAGACCAGCTGGTCGTAAGATTAAAGTAAGAAAAAAACAAAATTAAATATTATGAACAAAAATTTAGTTTATTGAATTTTTGTATTGGTCATAAATTTTATCTAAGAATTTAATAATACGGAATTACTAATGAAAGAGTAAGAAGAAAAAAACTAAAAAAACTTTAACTACCTAATTAGCGCCTTGAATATATTAATACGCATCATTTTTTGAGTCTAAATCGAAAAAGAAAGAATCCAAAAGCTCCAAAGAAATTTGAAAGAAGACAAAGATTAAGAAGTCTAAATAAATTGAAAAGTGATTTTGAAAGTGAAGGGAATCAATATAGAAGAATGTATAATCGAAAAACAAAACCAAAAATAATAACTAATTTAATTTACGTATTTTTAAAAAAATTTTTTGGCTTTTCTACCAAATTTATGATTAAATTTTGTGATCAGGAAAAATTTTTTAAATAAGGCTACTGCTAAAAAATATTTTTGTTCATAAGATTAAATTTGTTTTTTTCTTACGTTAATCTTACGACCAGCTGGTCTAGAAATTAAATGGCGATTTTTTTTCGATAAAATTTATGAACAGCTGGTCATATAATTGACGAGCCCCAGTTTTTCATTATTTATGCAAAGGCAAATTTTGTTCCCTAAAAAGCCCTGAATTTAGCCAACTTTGTCATAATTTTTCTATGTATTCCTATTTATTAATTTGCCCAAGTTTCGGAAAACATTTTTTTTTGATTTAGGGCACTACATTGTAAAAAATATTTGTAAAATTTGAACCTACACACATATTTCATTGAATTTCAAATCTTAAAAAAATGTGTAAGTTCAAATCTAACTCAAATTGTGTTAGATTTTACACATATTTTTAACAGTGTATCTCCTTTCTGTGAAAATTATTTCTAAATATCCTATTTTGTTAAAAAAGTGATTAGTAGAGCTTGTCAAAGTGCTGCATCCCAAAAAATTTAAAATAACTGTACCAGAAATACTAAAAAAACTAAGAATTAAATTTTTCTTTTAAATTTTTTTAACTGAATAATTAAACTCGCCGTTAATGTTTTTTAAAAATGAATTGTGGAAGCCTTTGTACAAGCAGAAGAAAACAGCAAAAAATATTTATGTAAACGCTGCAGGCAGAAGAAATCGTCGTAAATTTAAAAAAAGAAGCAAGCGTCTACGGTAAATAAAAATTATAAAAAAGAATTATATTCTTTATTTTTTGTTTAATTATAAAAACAAAGTTCGGAAGTTGTTTGAAAAAAAAAATTAAAATAATATCTACCTAGAGAAGCTGTTGAATCAATTGAGTTCCTTCTAACTGATATAGGATCAATACATTTGAATCTATCACACAAAAGAGGTTCAATACGCATCGAATTCGGATCATTTAAGTGAAAAATATTAAAAATTTGAGAACATTCAGGATATTTTAAATTTCCATTTAAAATTTTACGCTGTGTCAATACCAAACCAAGTGGTGAACCAAAACAAAAAAATTGATCAATTTTAAAATTAAAGACTTCATCTTCGCATTGATTAGATAGTGAATCATAGGCTAAAAGAGCTCCAAGACCATCAGCAACTAATATTATTTGACCCTGAAAAGATGTTGCCTCAAAAGAGGCCAATAACTTTGAATAGACTGAATTGCATTCTCCAATAAATTTTTTTAAACTTTCTTTGTATTTATTTTGGTTTATCAATAATGGTAGAGTATTATATGGAATATTATCATGGATTGTTGTCAAGACTGAATCATCTGTTAATGAATCGTTCGAACTAGATCCTGATAGCCTAAAATTAAATTTTTTTTATTCCTTTTTTGTTTTTCTTGTTTATAAAGTAAAACCAATTTATTAATTTATTATGAAACTCTTTTATTCGACCAATTTTCTAAAAAAAAAAGTCAACCTATAAAAAAGATTTAGATGAGATCGATTTGATTTTATTTTTTTTATTAACTAGTATTTTATAAACAGTTTTCAAGAGAAACTTTTTGTTAAATCCTCTGCTAGAGTTCAAATTTTTTTTTATTTTGAAAAATTTTTATTGAATAAAAAATCCATTCTCTAGTTTTGAACAGAGTTGTGTTCAAGTCTTAAGTCTTGGCAAGACTTTAAAAAAAAATCAAAAAAGTCCAAGTCTGACTTGGAGGTTTAAAAGGCTTTTAGAGACTTTTTTTTTGAGACTTGTAAACAACTCTGGTTTTGAAGTATACATTCTGAGACATTTTGATGTTACAAGATCTTTACAAAAAAGCTCTTTTGTAAAGGTTTTGTAAAATATATGATTTTTTCATGGCTCTAAAATGTTCCCTCTTTTGAAAACATGTCTTAAGAAAAACATTTTTCCTTTGCTAGATAATGCAGCATCATAACCTAAGAACATAATCATAACCATGTGATTTAAATCAAAAAGCTTTTTCAAATAAAAATAGTAAAAAAATAATTTTTTGATTTATTTTTTATTTAAAAATATTTGTAAAATAATTATTAATTGTTTTTATTTTTTTGAATTTTTTGACTTAAATCTCACATTTAACCGAAAAAAAATGTTTGTAATGCGACATTAAAAATGTGATTTTAGGTTTAGAACATGCCCCACCAGTCAACAACACTTTAACATGGGCGAGATGGTGATTAGCGCATGTGCCAAAGACGGATCTTAGGATATGATGCTGTATTATCTACATGGTTTTTTTTTGAATGCAAATAGAAATATAAAATTAAGCATAAAAATCAGAAAAATAAACCAAACTAAAAATGGCAATTTTTTTCTTATTTTTAAGCTTAAATAAATTTATTTTTGAAAAAAAAAATTTTAATTTTTTGTGACAAAGGTGATAAAAATTTTTGAAGTTGCATTCAAAAAAAAACCCTGATTATCTAGCATCGGAATACGGGAATTATTTTTTCAAAAAATCATGAAACTAAAGAATCACAACAAAAACTTCATTCTGTATATGAAACTTTTTTGAATAAAGAAATATATTTTTCTTAAAAATGATTTGATTTTAATTTAATTAAAGTAATCAAGACTGATCTTCAAGTGGTTTGATTTATGAACTATTTTTTTTGTCACTAATTTACATTTAATTATTTTAAGAAAATTTTTCAGACTCTTTTTAAATTTTTATCAATTTTATTCATTCAGAAAAGTTTCAGCTGTCAAGAATTATTTCAAAATATTTTGATGATTAAAATTTAAATATTTTTTACAAAAGAATTCGAAATTAAGCATCTTTTTTGATAAAGTTTAAAAAAATAAAAGTGTGCAATATTTACAAAAGTTAGTATGACATATGAATAAGAGAGTTTAGCTCCTAAAAACCTTTGAGTGTATATTTATACTTACATAGACAATTGCAAAAGAGCTTCCTTACAAATCTGATCACAATTAACAAGTCTATAATATATTCTATTATTACATTGTGGATAATTCTCGCGAACCATATTCATAGTTGATTTAAATTTAATTAAATCACTTTCACTAGAGATTTCCGTACAAGTAACATTTCCTGCATGTGCTATTAGTATCAAAGTATCCGAGCTTTGATTTATTAATTTATCAGCATTTTTAAAAGATTCTGGATAACTTTTTCTCCTAATTGTACTTCTATGAAATGTTTTTCTTTTAGTATTTCTTTCTACTTTTCTCATTGGTAAATCTAACATTGAAACACAATCGTAAAATTCGTCCGACGATTTTCCACTAGCCTCATCATCACTTGAATCTTTTTCTTCAATTTGAGTCATGTCAATTTCTTCAACAGGCTCACCGCGAATTTTTTTCCTCAAATACTCTTGAGTCTCTATTTCCAAGCGACGCAATGTCTCTATACTCATACCACGATATTCACTTTGCCATACCCAACATTGTCTCTGAGCTGTAATCATCAAATTACGCATGGCTGTCTCGGCAACTGTTTTCTCTATTTTAGACTGATAACCCATTATAGGTATATCTAATTTACATAATTTATAAATACACATGAAATTTATTGTTTTATTATTTATCATTGATTGATTTGTTTTAAGATCCGAATTTCTCTTAAGCTCTTCTAACCAATTTGGTTTTAAATTACCAATTGGTGATGAAAATTTAAGGGGATCTTCTTCTGATTTATATTCGTTGGGACCAATTGGATCGTTGACAAAATCAACATGATCAATAGTACGATCAGATAATTCACGACCAGATAAATTAAAAATATTTTCTATTTGTCCCAACTCTTTTGTATAGCGTGTTTCTATTTCAATGTTAAAACTTTTAAAAACAGGGTGTTTAAATTTGGATTTAACATATGGAAAAAAATTCCATGTTTCTTCTTCGAAGTACAAGGCATTTTTGGAAAAGACAAATTTTGCCACTGAACGAATGGATGATGGTAGACGTTGTTCGATATAGTAAATTTTATGACTGTATTGACCAGACTCATTTTTTTCATTGACATATGGTTTATTTTCAATTACTTCGACGCCATTTCCTGGACCCACTGATTCCAAGCGACTTTTTTTCTGTATAGTGTACATATTAGCTACGTTATAATCATCCACACTTAATGGTAGTATCATTCGATACTCAATTATAAGCATTTTGATTTTAAATTTTTTAACAACAAAAAAATAAAAAGAGATAAAAATGGAAAAATTTTAAATAAATTATTTTAAGTATTTATTTTAATTTGTTAAAATAAAAAAAGGAGAAAAAAAAATTTATACTTGACTAAACACTGGGATACATTTTTGATAGAATAAAAGCATAAATTACTCATTTTAAAAGTGAATAATTTTGCATGAGTTTTGTCATGGGTTTTGAGAATTTTTTCTTTTACTTTTGCCAAGGAAAATATTTATTTAATTTTTCTTAGATTTTTAAGAATTAAATCTCTCAGAGAGGATCTCAATAACCAAAAAACTGTTGAGTTTGAACGTGGCAAAGCCGATTGAAATAAAGCTTATGAGAACAGATGTTTTTCTCAAAAGAAAAAAATTAAAAATTTCAATTCAGTCTGAATTTCTGACTGAGTTTTTTTTTATTAATTTAGATTTTGAAAATTTATACATAGTTTTAAAATGACTCATTGCGTAATTACAATTTAACGTAGTCTACACTTAGCAATTAAATAAAAAATCTAGATAAAATGAAATTGGTAAGAATACAAAAGAATACTTTTCACTTTGCTTGAATTAATTTATGAAAATGAAAAGCAAATTTCTAAAAAATTAAAAGTAAGTAATAATTTTTTCTCATCTCATGCTTAAAACTTATTTTTCTTTTTAACTTAAATGGAAATAGAAATTTAATTTCTGCAAAATGCTCAATTATTCAACAAACATTCTAAATTTTAATTCAAAAACTAAATTTTGTCAATACTTTTGAATTAAATGCACTCTGTAAGAATTTGCAAACTTATAAAAAAAAAAAAGTTATAAGTATGAGAAAATGGAACATTATGTGAAATTATATGTTTTTTAAACTGCCAAAATCCCATGGGATAATATCTGAAATAAATTCAAAATTACAATCAAGCCTTTATAAAAAAAAACTTTTCAACTAAATTTTATTTATACTTTAAAAATAAAGTTATTTAGCTTTTTAGGAAAAAAACTCCACTTTTTTAACCTTTATTTAATTTTGTATAAAGTCAGGTCACGATTTTATCACCACAAACTTTGGTCACATTTAAGTTTTATCATTGAAAGATTGAGAAACAAATCGCCTTGAATATTTTTCAATAGAAAAAATATTCAGTTAGATCACCAATTTATTAATACACAATGCACAATAAATTTTACATACTTTTATCACGCCATTTTTTCTTTGTTTCTTTCATTAAAAAAAATAAAAATGGTCCAAAAACGACAAAAAATTTTTAATTCGATAAAAAAAGCTATTATTAGAGAAAGATTAACGACAGATAAAACTGATGCTTAAATAGCCGAAGACTTCAATTTCTAGCGTTCCGCAGTTACCAAAATTTTCCAAAGAAAAGACAAGTATTTAAATTTAGCCGATTAAGAAGCTAATAGTAAAAAATCAAGAATTCAACTCGGCTATTTTTCACAAGTAGAAGAAGCCCTATACAAATGGTATTTAGCTGCTAAATCAGCAAATATACTATAATATAATATGTATTTTATAAATTTTTTTTGTTATTTTTTCGGTCTAATAAACTTATTTTATATATTTTTTTAATTTTATCACAATCCACTTTTATCACACATTTTCAGTTGGACAAATGGGGTGGTAAAAGCACGACCTGACTGTATTTTAAAGATTTTTTGATTCCATCCCAAAATAAACTATTTAAATTAAAACATCTAAATATAGGATTCCAAAATCCAACATTCCTATTTTTCAACAAAAAATATTTGTTCATAATTAAGACTAAAATTTAAGTTCCAAATGTGTACACTCAAACTTTGAACATTCTAAATTTCAGCAGTCCTAATTTTATGTATTCTCAATTGAAACAGTTTTTTTAGAGTTTTGTTCTTCTCAAGGATATAACAATGGGTATGGATTCATGTCTTGATCTAGTGAATCTTGTGTTAGGAATTATGAAAATTTATCTTCAAATACAGTCAGACCTTGATTTTGTCAATGGTCTGCGTAAAACGGAAATCGTTGACAAAAACAAATATTGGATTCAATATAATCTATTACTGAATGGAATCTATTACTGAAAAAAAATTACTGCGGAATAATTTACTGAATCAAACTATTACTGTTTTGAAAATAAAATTTAAATTACTGAAAGAAACTATTACTGGAAAAAAATTAAGAGTAAATTACTGAAAGAATCTATCACTGAATTGAAATTAAGGAAATTATCACTGAAGAATAAATTACTGAATAAATTATAAAACACTTTGGACACATTTTTGATATAGTGAAAACACTTTTTTGACAAAAAACTGATTGATTACTTTATATTTGATCAAAATAAAATTTAAGGAAACTGCTTTTCAAGGATTTAAGGTAATTAGTTCCTTATTTTCGTTATTAAAGCTTTCGTTAACTGATTAAATTTTTAAATTATTTTAAAATTTCAAATAATCTTTATTCGGTGATCGTAAAATTCCCAGAGGCATATTGCCATACATGAAAATTATCTTTATTGGTTTAAAGTAAAAACAAAGACCAATTTATAAGATATTCATGTTCTAATACCCAGGACAGGTTAAGTCGGAGAGGGTATCAAGAGTAGCAATAATTAATGATAATGCAAATATGAGAATAAAAAAACGAATTCGTGTAAAAGAAGGATATGTTCATCTTCGTTACAGAGAAAGGCATTTGACTCACTTGTAATCTAAAACTCTTTATTTGTAATTTTTTTTGTTTTTTTTCTAAAATAGTGTTTTAAAAAATTGTTCTTAAGTGTTTTATTTGTTTAAAATAAATAATTTCCGTAATAAATTCAGTCAGTAAAAGTTTCTTTGTTTTTTATTTTAAAACTTTCAGGAAAAGATTCGTCCAGTAATAGATTCCTTTTTATTTTTCAGTAATATATTCAATCAGTAATAAATTCCTTTTTATTTTTCAGTGATAAATAAGAACAGTAATATTTTCTACAGTAATATTTTACTCAGTAATAGTTTCCTTCAGTAATAAATTACTTTATACCGAAATTATCTATTGTTAAGAAAGATAATAATTTTATAAATCACAGACCTCAAATAATAAATATCTCAATTTATCGCTTTAGAAAATAGATAATTTTTTATTTAAAGTTTTCAAAAAGTTTGAAAATAAAGGAATTACTAATTAAGTTTATATCTATTTATATATTTTTTTTGAATGTATTTATATGACATTTTTTATCTTTACTTCAACAGAGTCTTTTTTATTTAACAAAAATAGTGGTACTCTATTTGGTAAAATTTCACATTTTTTAAGAAAAGGTTTATTAATAAAAAATGTTTCAAATTAATTGTTTGTTGCAGACGTTGGAAAAATAAAGAGCAGCTTAAACTGAACAACTAGTTTTACCATTCAAATTTAATCTTTCCTTACCTGCTTTGTTAAAATCTTATACTTTTACCACTCATTGGTTGGTAGTTAAAGCACTCGCTTTTTTTAAGTCATAAGAGCACAGAATTAATTTCAATAATAAAATAGTGTTAAAAAAAATTGTACAATCAGATCTTAGAGGTATCAAAATAAATTTAGACTTTATATTTTCATAGCATTCGCTAACTTCAACCATTTGGTTTGGTTAAATAATCTATTTTGATTGATCAAAGTCTGATTTTTTTAGTGAACATATTTGTGAAGAATTATTAAGTTATTTTTTGTAACCACCAATTTATTAAAAGTTTTCAAAATTTTATTATTTATAAAAATTAATTCTCTTTAGAGGATTTTATAGAAAATTATCGAAAACTGAAAAGTGGCTTATAATAAAGCGGAATCAATATTTTTCACTTTTCTATAGATTGAACTAGGCTTTTGAATTTTTTAGAAAATTGTGCATTTTAGTATCTTGGGAATATTTTTTGGTTCATTTAAGAGCCATAATTTTTGACTAAAAAGTCTCCTACATTTTAAATTGAAATTTTTTTATTATGAATTGAAAATCCATGTAAATTATTGCAAGCGATGTAATTTTTTTTATAATTCTAAAATTTAAGGTCACTTGAGCATAGTGATGGACAACCGGTTTTCTCTTCAATTTCCGACCTAAAATCCCTTCTTAAATATTCGGAAAATATATCAAATTGTAAAGAATAAAATTCTCTATTTTCGGCATCATAAAATGTAAAAATAATTTTTAAATTAAGTTCAAAAATGGTTTTAACAGGCTTTTTAAATTTGGTTTTATTTTAATTTTCAGGATAAACTCTTATGTTTATGTCGTGAAGGGGTTTTAGATCAGAATTTTGGCAAACCTTTTTTATAGAGAAACCCGTTCGCCCATCACTACTTGAGCAATGATGACGATTTCGGTTATTGGTTACGTCTAAATCATAGATAATCTCTGTAAAATATGACTATATAGTTGCAGTTTCTTTTTAAAACTGATATACTAGTTAAAATTTCTAAGAGTGCTTCACAAAAAAAAAGCCTAATTACTTTTTTGATGACTTTAAGTCATGTTTTTATACGTAACATATTTAGCATAAAAATGATTCATTAAAAATAAATATAACTATTCTCCAGGAAATTTTAAAACCATGAAAAATTTTCCATAGAAATTTTTTTTTATCTAAAATTTTCAACACAAAATTAAAAAATGTTTATGAATAAAAAACATGATATTATCATGTATTGTTCAATAGAGTATAAAGTCACAATTTCGTGCGCATTAAGTCTTCTGAAAAGCTAAATTTCTAACATAGTGGAAAAAAATCTCTTGAGAGCAGAATAATACATGTATTAAATAAATGAACTGTATTATAAAAAAAACTGATAGTTTAAAGCTTTAGTGGGTTTAATAGATTGAATTTTTGTGATGAGAAGATTTATTTTTGTTCTATTGAATAGATTGTGACGGAATTCGTATTTTACCGTTTTTAATATTTATTTAAGCATGAAAATCAGTAGGTTCAAACCCTAGACAAAAAAAATATTATAAGTAAAAATAATTCTCTGGAACGTGACAAATTGAATTAGATATTTTCATCACTGAAATAAAAGAAATTATTTTGAAAGAAAAAATTCAGATCAATTTTTTTTAAGTTTTCGTATAATTTCAAATTAAAATTGAAAATAAAATCAAAGAGTAAATTTTTTAAAAAATTACTTCAATTTAAATCCTTTGCGTAACTTGACCGATTTAAAAATAGGTTTTGAATTTGAATTTAATCTAATAGTTAAATCGGACATTGGTTCATTATTCAAAAAAGTAGACGACGATGAATATGATTGTTTAAGTTTTGAAATATGATTCGTATCTTCTTCAATAGTTTGATAACCATTCATTTTAAATAATGGGTTTTGAATGGATTTAGTAGTAGTCGTTGTTGAGCTGATCGAATCGTCAGCTAACATTATTTTATTTGTGTTGCTATTAAGGCTATCTAGACATTGATCATTTTTTACTTTGGCTAATTGTTGTACATTTATGTCTATCAAACTTTGAGTTTGAAACTATTTAGACAAAAAAAAAATATATATAACTCAAATATCAAACTATTTTTTTTTCAATAAAAAAATCAATAAAAGAAAATTACTTGTTGAAATCGTTTTTTTTTGTAAGACAATTCGTTATTATTACAATTTGAGTGAGTCTCGTCCAGATCGGCTTCTTTCTGATTTGACATCACTTTGATAACTTTAGAAAATTTTAAAGGTTAAATTTAAAAGGATTTTTATTTTATTGTTGTTCCTAAAATAAAAATGTTAAAGGCACATACTATTTGATTTTGATTCATTTTGTTGTTGACTAAACATGTTTGAATTGAGATTATCGACAAAATTAATTGAGTTTAAGTTTTGAGTCAGGGTTTTAGTTGCCGTACTACATTTATTGTTTAAAGAAAGTGTTAGAATCGATGGTGAAGGCGAACAGCAACGATTTTCCTCATCATCAATTAAATTAGCTTCTTTTTGTTGTTGTTGTGTGTTGTAGTTATAATTTCGATATTTATTTTCCAATGTCTAAGAAAGCAATTTAATAAAAATATTTATTAAGTTAAGAAACACACCTAATTATTTAATTACGGAAATAAATTTTTTTCTAAATTATTTACATGCTGAATTTCTCATGTAAATATTAAAATTTTGGGCTAAGATTAAGTTGGTTTAAGTAAACAGTTGTGTAATTCTTTAGATTATATTTTGTTTTAGAATTTCCTAGTTTAGAAAAAATATTATAAAATTTGAATATTTTTCTATTTTTTCTTTTGAATGCAAGTGTCCTATCAAATATTAAAATTTTACTAAAGGTTTTGAGATCGCAAAAATTCTTGTTTTATTTAATAAACAATAAAATAATGTTACTCAAAAAAATATTTTTCCTAACTAAACGTTTTTGGAACACCTGAAGAAAATATTTCTTACTAAGATTCCGAAAAGCTCACTTTATAAAAAAATAACAACAAAATTTCAACAACTTAAGTAAAATTTTTTATTAAAATTTTATTAAAAAGATTGTATGAAAGATTAGAAGTACATCCAGAGTGTTCTTGCCGAAAAATCGGAGTTGCTTTAGGTGTTAATCTCTTTTCTTAATCATTCAATCAAAGTTTTTAAGTTTACGTGGCTTTTTATAGTAAATGAGACATTTTTATCAGCTTATCAACCTATCTAATTATATTAAAATTTTATTAAATGAATTGTTATTGAAAAATGTAGTAATGCAAAAACTGTTTAAATGAAATATTTTTTAAAATTCAATTTAGTCTACCTTTAAAAATGAACATCATTAATTGTAACATCCGATAACAAGGACTGTAAAAGGACGGGAGAATTTTTGTCACCCTAAAAGTTTTTATAAATATAATTATGTCTTAGTTCCAAGAAAGCCATAATATCCCTTTAGTTCTCTTCTCGATTACCCGACAAGATAATACTAACTTTTGCTATTTAGAAATTCCGAATTCACAATTAAATAAAATTTTATATCTGCAGATTATTTCTTAAGGTGTTTTAAAAAATTTCAATATTTGAATAATTGATTTATCGCTTAAATTTTTTAAAAGCCATCTAAAAGCCCTGCTGATTGCACTATCATAAAATGAACTTAATCTTTAATTAAAAGCATCGTGAGATCTAAATTTTCCTATATCATCTAACTTTTTAAAATTTTGATTATAAATTACGAGAAATTTATTAATAATCTTTAAATTAAAAAACTTAGAAAAAAAAATTTAATTTCAAATTAATTAATTAAAACAAGTCCGAATTCATTTTGACATATAATAATAAATAAAAATACAAAACATTTTTTAAACAATTAAATTTTATCTATTGCACTTCTTCCGAATTTGAGTCTTTCTCTTACCCGTACTCCATTCATTTTTGCCATGGCTGGATTACGGGTCTCTGAAAAGATTCATGCAATCGTATAATCATATTTTTTCACCAATTTTTCTTCGATTCAGTTGGTTTACGAAAAGACTAGTTTTTATAAT
>NTPY01000807.1:12749-31959 GCA_002922825.1 Brachionus calyciflorus | reverse complement strand
ATTTTTTAAACAATTAAATTTTATCTATTGCACTTCTTCCGAATTTGAGTCTTTCTCTTACCCGTAATCCATTCATTTTTGCCATGGCTGGATTACGGGTCTCTGAAAAGATTCATGCAATCGTATAATCAATGATTATACGATTGCATGAATCTTTTCAAAAAATATGATTATTAATCATATTTTTTCACCAATTTTTCTTCGATTCAGTTGGTTTACGAAAAGACTAGTTTTTATAATTTACTTCATAAGATCGTTTTACTCAAAATAAAGTTTTCCTGTTTTAATCAAGTTTTCCTCAAAATATCTTGCTCTCGTTCCTAATTTGGATATTTTGAAAAATTTTCTGATTTATTGAAATTCAAATATCAATATAATATTTCCTTTTAAAAACAAATAAGGAACTTATTTTGAGTAAAATAAAAATTCAAATCGAAAAAAGAGTATTACATTATAAGCTTTCAAGCTTGATTTTTTAAGTCTCGTCAAAAACATTTTCTTCAAGAGATTTAAAGAAGTTTAATGGAAATATTTTTTATTACAAAAGAAATTGCTTAATTTCAAGGATGCATTTTTGGAATTTGTTTCTTTTTAATTGAGAAAAAAATATATATAAAAAAAAATCAATTAAAAAAAAAAACTAAAGATGTATCTTGTAACGATTAAAATTTGAAATTTAAAAAATAAAAAATAGTTTTCAATTTTACAATTACTTGAAAGAAAGACATCAATATTTTCTTAAGACATTTTTAAAAGATAATTAAATTTTGTTTATATTATCGAAAAAATAAATCAAAATACAGTAGAGTAAGATGCTTTAAGATTAGATTTGACAAACTAAAAAATTGAAAGCACAAGTTCTTTTTTGAAATTAAAAATCATTTCAAAAAACAAAATTTTATTCAAAAATTTCCAATTAAAAAGATTCTCCAACAAATAAAAAAATATTTTGATTTTTTGAAGTCTAGCCTTCTTCTTTAAGAGAAAATAAATTAAATAAAGACCTGTATTTCAATTTAGTTTCTTTTTATTTTAGCTTTATAAAATTTCATAATTTTTGAAATAAATAAAAGTCCGTTTTTGAAAATCAAATTAAAGTCTTTTTATTTTGTTGAAATATTAAATTTTATTTATTTTTTGACCTATTTTGAGTCTCATCTTTAAATTGAGAAAAAAGCGTATTACTATCTATTTGTTTAAAATTAAAAAAGTAATATAGCTTTAAATTGCATCATTTATAACTGCTATTTAAAAAAATTTTAGAAATAAAATTCTAGTTATTTTTTTCATTTTTATCTAAACTGTCTGTTATCGACAAAAAGGCTTGAAATTGTCAGGAAAAAACTTAATTTAAATCAGCCCATAATAACATAAATTCTTTTTTTTTTCTTGTCAAATAAATTTAAATTGACTTATTTCTGATTTTTACAGCTTTCGAAGTTAATTGAGAATTCTTAAGTTATTTATTGAGACAAGATTTAAAATGAAGGATGCTAACTTGGCCCGAAAAATTAATTTATATTTTAAGATTTTATTATTAAAGAGAAAATATGCCGATCATAATTTCAAGATTAATGGTAAAATAAATAGAATCTGTACTCTGATTAATTATCTTTTAAAAATTTCTTTCCATTAATGGTAATTAGATTTTTATGAACCAATTTTAAAATATTAATTAATCGATTCGAATTTTGAATTAAAACTTGAAAAAATGTAAATAAATCGATCATTTTCAACGTGTTTTTCAATAAGCTTAGATATTAACAATTATGACAAAACCTTATTCAGGTTATTTCTGAAAAACTATAAGTTGAAAACTTATTTAAGATGATGTTAAAGAACAGCTCAGATGTTTCGATACTGTTCAAGAGCTGTTTAAAATCATGTTTATTCATATATAGATGTTCATGAACATTTTTGAAAATTCAAGAAATGTTCCTGAAGGGTTTAAGCAACTTATAAAAAATGTCTATGGAATGATTAAGAGCGGTTTTAGATAACATGTCAAATGTACTGTATTATTAAAGATTCTTTGGCTCAAGTTTGTAAAAATAAATAAGTTTGAAAACTTTTAAGCATAAGAAAAATTTATGAGCTAAGCCAACTAAGAATAATTTAACCCGGAAATGAAGAATTTTTTTAAAAGATTTCAAGTGATAAAAGGTTAAATGAAAATAAATTATTGAAAAAATAAATGTAAAGATGAACTTTTTGAATCACTTTTTTTTCATATGTTAACTAAAATACTGTTTGAAGTTCGAGTTTTCTAAATTCCTTAAGGTTTTTTAAGATTAAATTGACAAATCGCATAAAACTTCTTTATTTTTCTCCAAAAATTAAACATAAATTCAAAGCATTAAACGAACAAAGATCCTTGTACTTAATTTTAAAGCAAAGACTCTTTAAAATTTAGATTACTTATTATTAAATAAACCTTGAAATAAGTAATATACAAACAAATATTGGATTAAAAATGAGGTTAATTTAGTGTTAAATGACAAAGGCTCTTTATTCCTTTGTATTTTATTTGCTCTATTGAAAAAAACTAAGAAAAAAACCTTGAAACAAAAAAAAAAGATATTTTAATCTCTTATTAAAAAAATTTCATTCCACTAACGAGGCTTACAAAAGAAAAGTTGACAAAATTTCTAATCTTTTATTTAATTAATTTTTTAAATTTTTATTTTTCGTTATAAATACCTTCTTATATAAGCTATTTTATTTTCTCCTTTAATTTTAAAGACTTAACTTTTAAAATACTTAATAAAATTTACTTAGAAAAATTTGCCAAATTGAATTATACTCATACAACTTCCTATCTCTTTTTTTTTTTTAAATAATCTTTAATTAAAAAAATCACGATCAAAATGAATGTGATTTTCTATTTAAATTATTTATGGATAACTTCCTAAAAATGTTATGAGATAAAGAATATAACATCCTGATAAATTAATTTTGATGTATATTTTTTTGATTTTGCTATAGACTTTAAGGGAATCGACAGATACAAATTTATGATTTTTAAATCTATTGATTATATATTTCTTATACACTTAAATTTTTGCTTTTTATTTCACATAGAAAATTTAAATAAAGTAAATTTTTTTTTTTAAATCAAATACTTAAATATTTAAAAAAAAAACTAACGAAATTTTTGAAATACAAAATCTTATGTGTAGCTTTCTTTTCTATTTTAAATTGATACCTCGGCATATTAGGTAATAATAAATAGAAACAGAAAATGAAACAAAATATAAAGAAACAAAAGATTTCTATTTCGTTAAGCTCAATTGCAATTTACATAAATTTTTTCTTTTTTTATTATTTTCTCTATTTTTTTTTCAATTTTAAAAATGTTCTTTTTAAAAATGAATTAAGAAAAATTACAATTTCTTATTTTTTTAAGAGTCCTAAAATAAAACGGAATTACATGACTCTTCTTCTTTTTTTATGAATTATGAAAAAATAACCTTTACATAGTTGATAATTAATAAATATTTACCTCAAATCGATTTGTTTCAGCCTGATGTAAACTTTGATTTTCATCATTAAAATCATCTTCAATTTGTTTAATTTCAGCATATTTTAATCGAATACCAAGCTTTTTTTCATTGTTTAAAGGTGGCGTTGAATTAGGACAATAGGAAGCATTGAGTGGAATTGAAAAGCCTTTACAATAAATCGAATTTTTTTTAATTAATTTTGTTTCATGTGGAATGTTTTCATTCGATGAAACCAATATCAATGACGATCTTTCTAACTTATTCGAATTTTTTTGTTTGTCAGATAATTTATAACTTTTTTTATTGTTAAAAAATTTTAAATTTGTAAACCACTCAGGATTTGATACACATTCACTTTGAGGTCGTTTTGGACTCATAACATCAGATTCAGTGTCACTAAAAACATTATCATAATCAACTGGACTAAATACTTCTGCATTTTCTTTAGTGCTTAAATTTTGTGAACTATTTGATGATGATTTAGTAAATGAAAATAAATTGAATAAGGACGAGCGTTTCTTTTTAGGAGTATTTACAAAACTAGTTGAATATTGTTGATTTTTACGATTACTATCAGTGAGTTTTTTGGTCTTGGTGCCTGATATGGTGTTCGATGAAGAATTAGAAAAGAAAAATTTACGTAAATTACTAGGAACTATAGGACTAGATGATTCACTTGAATTTATAAAATAAGATTTTGATTTTATTTTGTCCTGCTTTGAAATAGAGTTAAGATGAGGACAAGAATTATCCGAATCGATTTTTTTCGATAGGATTTTCTCTATATTTGTTGACGAAAGTGAGTCCAGTTTTTGTCTATTAGGCACTTTTTTATTCGACGAGGAAAAATTTGTTAGTTTTTTAAATGATTCGGATTTTTTAAGAAAATTTTGTACAAAATTTTTTGTTTCATTTTGATGAGTATTTACAGTCGATTGTTCGTCGGAATGTGAATCGATTATGTTGTTTAAATTTTCGAGGACCAAGTCACTTTCTATTATTATATCATTTAAATTTTTACATTGATTATTAGACATATTTATTTATTTTTTTATTTATTTAAATTCTTTTTAACATTAAATTTTAATAAGGAAAAAAAAATTTCTGGAAAAATGACTAAAATAATCTTTTTTAAAAAAATAATTTAAATGATTAATCAAAAATATTTTAAATTTAAAAGCAGTTTTTAAAATAAAAATGATTTATATTTTCCTGGAAATAAAAATTTATTAAGAAATTACTAATTAACAAAAAAAAATCTATAGAATATTTGTCCAAGAATTTACTATTAACCTATTCTATTTATATTTCTCCTTTAGTCAAAATAATTTTTGTTATTTCAATTTGAAAAAAGAAATTAACAGAACTAAAAATAAAATTTACAATGATGAAACGATATTTGTGTTTTACTAAAATTTAAATCTTTTTAATTTACGAAATCATTTGGAATAAATGGAAAATTTTTTCGGTCATTTCGATTTTACATAATTTTACAGCAATTGTCGGAAATTTACGTAAATGTAAGTAAAAATTTTGTTACTTTGGTAAATTTACGTAATTTTACAAATTAAGTTAACTTTATTAAAACACAAAGATCGTAGTATCAATGTAAATTCAACTTTTTTTTAACTTTATTTTTGCCAAATAAATGGCTAAATATTGGAAAAAAAGACGTTAAATTAAACTGATAATTAAAGAAAAAAAAATTAAAAAAAAGATTTTACTAAACTTTTTAGCATACTTCGAAAAAATTCTTATCTATAAAATTTTTGCCATTAATTTTATTTACTTTAGAGCTGTAAAATAAAAATTTCATTTATTTATAATACGCTTTGTTAAAAAAAAAATTGATAACGGTACTAAACCTAAAAAAAATATCTAAATAGCTTATATTTCTGTCAACTAAATAAAGATACTGATAAATTTCTATTATTCAAATTCTAAACAAAAAATACTGATTTGGCTATAATTTCTTAAGTGGGTATGTCGAATTGAACCTTTTTTTCAATATTAAAGCCCAACGTTAACCTTTTTTCTCACAAATTATTTTTAAATATTTTGAATTAAAAACTGACAACTTTTTTTAATGAAATATTTTTTATTCAAAGTTTTAATTAGATTAGCTTAATAACCCTTATTTAATGAAATTTTTAAAATTAAAAATAAATACAGTACAATTCTGAACTAAGTTAACACTCAGCTTAAGCCAAAGTTTCGAAGCGGTCTAAGTCGGCTTAATTGGTTCCGAAGCCATTTTTTTTGGCTTAAGTCTAGTTTAAAAAACCGGCTTTAAACTGTATTAAAAAAACTCTGGCTTAAGCCGAAGTTTCGAAATCATTTTTTTCGACTTAAGGCGTGCGCTAAATCCGCTTAAGCCGCTCCGGAGCTCGGTTTCAGAGCGACTTAAGCGAGGCTTCGAAACCTGTTAACTTAGTTCAGAATTGAACTGTATATTAATTAGTGGTTAATCCTAAGTCAAGAGTTAAATTTTAAATTTACACACTCAGTGATCAGTTTTGTTCTTTAAATTTGGGAAAATCTCTGTTAATTTGATTTGACGTTTTTTCAAATATTTTCATCTAAAATTTTTGAAAAGCATGACTTAAGCCTTTTGAACAGCAATCAAAATTAACTTTTTTTTGAAAAATATTATATTGAATCTGACTTTTACACGATCGTTTTTTTTTAAATAAAATTCGAATTTAAAATTTAAAAATAATTGAACAATATCTTTTTTATAAATTTCTTAAAAATTTTTTTTGGCTTATTTGATAAAAGAATAAAGCTCATTTTAAAAAAAATAGTTGACAACTTTAGAATCGAAAAGTTTCTATTTATTTGCTCCAATTTATTTCTTTATTTTTTAAATTAAAGGAAATCAGGTATCATCTTATTGAATGAAGGCTATTTTTTTGAAAATTTTATTATCTTCGAGATGTCTCAACTTAAAAATAAATCGAAAACTAATCAAAGACAACTTAGCATGATTAGGATCCACTTAAATAAAATAAAGATTGAGCTTAATAATTTGAATAGAGAAAAAAACGACATATGTTTTAATAGAATCTAATTTTTCAACATTTAGACAATAAAAATATTTCGATTGCAATTGGAAAATACTTTTTAAAATGTGTACCCTACGCGTTTAAAAAAGAGTATTTTTTTATCAATCCAAGATAATATCTTAAAAACCTGAAAAAATTCTTAAAAAAATTGTGATTCTTGTTTGTCTTCACTTCCAAAAGATTGCCTTTTGCAATTGATTTACTTATTTTTTTAAATAAAATTAAACAGATAAAATATCGAAATTAAAACAAAAAGAAAATTAAAATTGGAGAAAAAATTTTTATATTTATCTTAATTTAATATAAAGAAAAATCCCAGTGCTTAATAATCAATTAGGTTTTAAGAAACTATTAGGAATTACTTTTTAAGACCATTTAGACATAACGTCATATTTTTTTGTACCCATTCACATTAAAAACTTAATATATTTGGGTTTTGCTATATTGTTATTTTTATCGTCACAATCAAAAAGAACCCTAAAGAAACAACAACAACAAAAAAAAGATATTTCTAATTAATATATTTTTATTTAAGCCAAAAATGCAATCAAAAAAAGAGAGAGCAAAAAAAAACAACGAAAACTAAAAAACCTCAATCGAAGCAAAAAAAAACGATGACACTTATCTAATTATTTGAAAAATCTTTAAATTTTTTTTTTTAAAAGAAAAATTCTTATTAAGAGAAAGATATGTCTTTTTTTAATTTATTTCTTTTTGATTTTAATGATTTCGGTTGTGGTTGTTGTTGTTTTTCTTTCTAGTTAAACTCGCACTATGGTTTATTTTTAATTTTTTTTAAAAACCCATTCTTTTCTGTGTTTTAGATTTAACTCGCTTTATTATACGAGTGTTGTTCGTGTGTATAAGAGCTCTCAATTATCACCACATATACGAAACAAAAAACCATATAGATTTATTTATAGTTCGTTTTTATTTTGTTTTTTTTTTTTAAATAATTTAAATCTCTATGTTTTTGAAACGATAGAATTGAGCATGTATAACCAGCTCAACACCCTTAAATTATCAATTTTCTTTAAGATTTCATAGCCTAGTAAATAATTTTATATCTCAAGATTCTTATAATTTATAACCTTAAAAAACAAGTCAAGAAACGCCTTTTAATATCAATCGTTAACATGTCTCTTTTACTGCTTATATTTTTGTTGATTTCAAAAGTCAATATTTGTCAAAAAGAAACATAGATATTGCTGAATCGTCTTGAAACTAGCAGTTTTTATTTTGTATATTTTGAAACTAAAATATAATCTGAGAAATCATTTTTATAATTTAAAATTAAATTTTGCACGATTAATTATATTTTTATCAATCACGCCTTTTTCGATGAAAATTAGTCATTTTTTAATATCCTATAATTTTGCCTAATATTAAAAATTTTTAAATTTAATAATTATCATTCACAGAGATTTAAATAATTAAAAAAAAATAAAAACGATATATATGGTTTTTTGTTTCGTATATGTGGTGATAATTGAGAGCTCGTTTACATACGAACAACACTCGTATAATAAAGCGAGTGCCTGTTTTTTGATATAAATTTCCTTTCAGTCATTTAATTAATCTATTTATATTTTGAAATTAATATTTATTTTCGTAGAATTAAAATAATAGCCATCATTAAGATCTAAATTTATCATATTGCATTTTTACACAAATTTACATCTTATAAATAATAATTAAATTTTACTTTTTTTCTAATTAGAAAAAAAATCTTTCTCTTAATAGTGTTTAGTCGAAAAAATGTTTAGACACTAGAACCAATGTTTAGACAAATGTGTCTCATGTCAAAATCATAGTTTAAAAAAATATGTTTATAGTTCTTACAAAATTATATAAACTGTAAATTCTTATTTTAGAATTCAACAAAAAATAATCTGGAAATTTGACTATTATAAGTTAAAAGCGTTGTTGTTTGTGCGATTGTATTGTATGGAATGGTAGGTCTCTGCATGTCTTGTTTTGATATAAAAAATCGAGAATTTACATTTATAGAATAATCAGAGTTGAAGGAATACTTTATTAAAAATAATAAAAATATTTTTTGTTTGTAAAGAATTTAAATTTTGATATTTAGTTGAAAATAATTAAAGAAAACTTTATTAGTTTATTTTGTTGCCAGCATGGAAATATAAAACTAAAATCAATGATAAAAAATTTTGCAATTATCTTAGTAATATACTATTTTACTAATTGAAAACGTCATAAGATGTTGAAATAAGTTTATTTTTTATATATATTATTACAAACAATCTTTCAAAATAAAAAAAAACAACTTTTAATTAATTAAAATATTCCATTTTGAAACGTTTCCTCTAAAAGGAGACAAATTTTGCAAATAACATATTGACTTGGTATATAAAAAACCAAGTAAAATTTTTTACTTTTTTTATGATATTTAAAATAAAACTTATGAATAAAATAAAATAACTTTATAACTAAAAATATGAAATCAGAACTTCATTTTTTTTTTCAATTTTTATTTAAAAAAAAAAAATTTTTTTCAAAATTTTTAAACAAATTGAAATTTTTTTAGACAAATGTAACTCTAAATAACATTAGAAAAATAAACATATTAAGAAAAAAATTTTAATTAGGTTTTTAATATTTTAAAAACATAAAGTATACTTGATTTTCTTACTAATTCTTAGCTCGCATTGATGTTTTTACTGAAAAATATCTGGCTATAAATATTTGTAAAGAAAATTTTAAGTAAAATGTTTATTTAGTCTGAAGTTTACTCTTTTAAATTTGGGTTTTTTAAAATTAGGTTAAATGTCCGATTAAGTCACGTTTTATCTTTATTTTATTAAGGCCATAGAGTTTATGAAAGCATACAGTGATGACGATCAAAATTTAACCATTGCAAGTTAATCTAATCTAACACCTCTTAAAGGTTTTTGCTAGTGTTAGATAACATTTGATGGCGATTGGTAAAAATTAATGCCCCAACTCTGCAGTTAATTAATAAGTATAATAACTCATAGTTAATAGTTTCCCACTAAGTTTCAAGAACAATCACTCGAAATTTCTATCCAACCATTTATATTCAGTTTTTTTTTCTCAAAAAAAAGAAAAAAATCTATTTTTTAATCAAAGATACATCTGATCAACTCTGATCATTCACAACTTCCATTTGTGAATGAAAAGCAATAAACGAAGAAAGAAACACTTTCTTCGTTTATTGCTTTTCATGAGCTTTCATGAAAATTCATGAAAGAAATTTTGAAAGTAATTCAAACTCCAAATATCTACTAGGGAAGCAATGCTTTTATTATGCGAGTAACGACCCGTTATTTTGAAAATTTTTTTTCAATTTATGAGATAATTAACGTAAATGCTCGATTTTTATGACATGTCATTATTAAAAATAGTGACATGTCATTGTATAATCTTTTTAATGTTATAACACCCTGTCATAAAAACCGAATACCCTCCTTTTATGACATGTAATAAAAATCGAGCATTTACGTTAAGTTTCATTTTTTTTTAACGCGTGCTTATTTTTTTATCGAATGAAATTCTTTAGTTTCATCTAATACAGTCCCAGCAAAATCACTCAGTATTTCATTTTTTTCTATTCTATATATACACGTCTGGTTATAAGCTCGTTCCTCGCAAATATCTAATTTATCAATAATATTTCATTCTTTTAACTAAAAGGGTATAAAAGAATAACTTGAAGTTTTATCGAAAACACTCCTTTATTTTATTAAATTGTCTATTAAATATTCTGAAAAAAAGTTTAATTTTTATATTAAAAATACTGGTCTTTCACGAATTTTAAATGTGAATGCTCATGATCATTCATCAACGTTTTAAAATTTCCTAATAAAAATTTAATTAAATTGCAAAAATAATTTAGATAAAGTGTGATTTAACTTTAAAAATTCTATCATTTTTTTTTCTGAAAAAACATCGAAAAAAGTTTGCGTCTGTACCAGTGGTCAATCCTTGAAAAAAAAACGACCATTCACAACTGAACCGGAAAAAAGAAATTTATTAAGATATTGTCTATTCCCAAAAAAAAGTTGATTAACGCATATTTGAATAAATTTCCCCCACGATTTATTCGGTAAAAAAAAACTTTACTTAAAGTTTACCATTAACTTAAAAACTTTTTTTCAATGTCTAAAAAACTAATTTGGTGAACAATTTCAGCTTACATTAAATAAGAACATATCATCCTTTTAAGCGTTTTATTACTGGTTTTCTAATTACCAATTATTACCTGATTAAGCGAACTAAAAATAAAGCTTTTAAGAATTTTTTTAAGAAACAACCTCCTTATGAGGAAACCTTTAAAATTCTAGCAACAATAAAATATTTTTTAGCTTTTTTTTTCATTTTTAAAATAATAATCCCTTTCTTTTGTAAAATTAATTTTTTCTGACTTTAAAAAATTTTTTAAATAAAATGTATCTTGCTAAAAAATTTAAAAATTAAAATTGCATAAAATTTTGGAAAAAAAATATAATGTTTTATAAAAACAAAAATATGAAATTTCTTCTTTCCAACTGTAAAATGGTCTAAACTAATACATATGAAAAAGAAAAAACTAGGGCGTATATAACACTGCGAATCCTTTCTGTTTTAGCTGTAACTAAACTCACAGAAAAAAAAAACTTTATTTCATTCAAAAGATCAAAAACAATCTTTTTCTTTATCAGTAAAAATAAGGTTTCATTTTGAGATTTAAATTATAAGAAAGTCTCGACGAAAGAGAAATTTTGAATTCATAAAAAATTTAAATTAAAAAAATTTAAAAAAAAAAGAGAGAAAAAACTAGTTCAGTAATTAATCAAAATATAAAAAAAAACAATGAAAGAGCAAATATTTATACTTTGAAATAAATAAGACGTATAATAGCCAATATTCAGTTTTTATTTTTTGATTTCAGAAAATTTTATTTGGTTCCTTTTAATATTTACATTTTTTTTGTTTTAAGCAAACATGGTCCACTACTTCGAAATACATGCGTGCTTAAATAATGATTAAATTTATCGACTAAATAGACTATCAGTCGAATATTTTTTCTGTTTAAGTATTTTAGTCACCAATGGAAACATCGAACATTTTATTATATATCTAATTTTGAAAACTTAATATCTAAAAAATACTTGAAATAATGACCATGATATTTTTGTAAGAAGTCTAAAATCCTTTACATTTTAAAATAAATGAAACATTTAAAATAATGATTTATTTCAAGTCCAAAAAAAAAATAAAAGAAGGCTAACCTTATAAGCAAGAAAATAAATTGAAACAACTAACTTTTTTTATAAATGACTTTTTCATCAACATTTAAATTAACCTCAATATTTTTTCACTTAAAATAACTGAAAACGGGTTAATTATTTAAATTTTTTTTTTAAAAATCTCATCTTACTAGAGGATTACTTTTAAATTAATAGTTCGTAAGCGACATTTAACCGTATATTTAAAAGATCACAGTAAAATTGGAAAGGAAATAAAAACAATAAGATTTACATTTAATCTTTATATAAAAAAAAACTGCTGACTTTTTTAACAAATTTTTTTAAAAGTTAATTCAGCTAGAACTAAATAAAACAGCTTAAGTTTTTTTAATCATTCTAAAGAAATAAATAATCAGTTTAATAAATTTTTGAGGGCGGCAATTTTAAATTTGACAAAAATATCTTATCGTTTAAGCAGTGTAAACTTTACCAGATAATGATATAATTTCTTAAATTTATTTTGCAATTTATAAGAAAATAATGGCAAAAGAGAACCAAAAATAAATGTTTTGAACTACTCGTCGTTAGAAAACGATTAAAACTAAAATTTTTTAATTGAAAGAAAAATAGCTTAATATAAAAGTATAAAGATAGAATTTTAAAAAAGGAAGAATCTTTTCAAGGTATTCAATTTTTTATCTGGTTGAATACCCATAAAAAATTTATTATTTATCGCCCATCTTTTAATATTGTAAATTTCTTGTGAATTTAACGAAATATCTATATTAACTTAATTAAATAACTTTTTTAAGGTTCTGTTGTAAAAACTTAAAAATGATGCATCTAAGGTTATGTAAACTCAATGAAAGTAGAAAATATTTTAATTAAAAAATTTCTTTCCCGAAATCTTATTATGGTTATTTCGATTCCTTAGAAATTATTATTTTTTTTATTTAAAACGAATCTAAGAGAATACAATAAACAAAGAAAATAAACCTTGTAATTATTTTTAGAAATTTAATTTTGTTTATTGTGGAACTTGAAATATTAATTTTTGGCTTAATAATTGAGTTTAAATCTAAATAACTATTTAATCATTTAAAAAACATTAGAAACGAAAACTCCTGAAAGTAACTTTCTAAATGTTTAAAAAAAAATATACCCTTGACTGGTTAATGATTGTTTTTCATTTTTCGGAGCCTTTTTGTCAATATTATTTCAACAGGTTACTAGACTTTATTTATTTTTTAGGAATTAAAAAAATAAAATATTATTTTTTTAATAAAAATTTCGACTAATTTATGTAAATATTTGATTTTTCAAAATCATTTAGGTCACTATTGAACTTATTTGAAATTTAATTTATCTTATAAGATAAACTAGTAACTGGAAGTGTAAATTTAAAAAATTAAATTAAAGCAAGCCAGTTATGTTTAAAAGAAAAAAAGCTTTAAAGTTCATATTACAAAGTATGCTTGATTTAAAATGTGTTATCTTTTGAATTTTGATTTTTGAATTTGAATTTTGAACGGACACTTAAAAAAATATAAAATAAAAATTTTAATTGTTATTTTTTTTGTTAATTTTGAACGAAATAGAAATTTCAATTAATATGAGCGGTACGTGTCTGTGCTTGAATTATTCCTCGAGTACTAAATTAAAATAATAACTAAAAGGTTCTAACACTAAATATCAGTTAAGAGTCTCGAAATTTCGAAAAAAAAAACTTTTCAACAACTAAAATAACATAAAGAAAAAAGGTTAATGTAAATCTAAGCTTAATTTTAGTTTTATGTGGCTCGAAAAAATTTTTAAAAAATTTATTACTTTAGCTTACGAAATGTAGCTAAAAAGTTTTTGTGATTTATTCATATAAAACAAAAAAAAGCAAACAATTGTGTCTATCTCCAATGTTGTGCTTGAATGACCCTAAAGATCTCGATTACAGAATTTACAAAGTTTTTTACTATAATTTCTTATTTTTTTTTTTAGTAAAAGCGAGACATAAAATTATTTTTTGATTTGACTTTGGTAATTTTTCGCTTTCTTTTTATATCGATCATTTAAAAATTTCGATTAAATTAAGTTTAAAAATTTGTAACTTATAATAAGATAATATCATTTATTTCTTTTTTAGGAAAAAATTACACTTTTAAATAATTTTAATTTTAATTTTTCAAAAATAACCTTGATCCTTTAATTTGAATCAAAAATTTTCTTATCTTAATAACAAAATATTTTTTTAAAATTTAGAAAATTATATATTTTTCTTTTTAGAATTTATTTAACTTGGTAATCTAGCAAAAAACATGTTTTTTTATAAAGTTTCTTACAATTATTTTTGATTTATCACCAATTCTTAGTGTATTTTTTGTTGTGAAAGAAGCCCTTTGAAAACTTGTATTTTCAACTCTTCTTATTTCATGACTTACTTTACTATTTGCAATTTTCTTTTAAAAACTAACGCTATGTCTATAAAGGAATGAAAAATTACAAATAATTTTCTATTTTTGTGAATTAAAAATATATTGAGAATTATTGGACGATCGAGAGTCACAGAAAAAGAAGACAATTTTGTGAATATCTCTCAAATACTAATGAATTTTACCGTTGACGTATAATTTTCGATTTGAAACATTGGGAAACAGTTTGTACGAAAGCTTAAAATCCTATTACCTATGATAATAAAAAGACCATATTTCAAGTGAATATAAAAATCTATCCAATTGAGGAAGTTTAAGTTATTTGTCAATTTTCTTTTTCTTAATTTTTTGATCAATAGAAATCGCTCTGCGTTGCACTAAAAATTACTTTTTTTAACTAAAAAATTGTTGCGTACTAAAGCAAATTTGCTGCATCTACTTTCAAAGTCTGCAAAAAATGGTTTTAATCTTTGAATTAAAAAAAATTGAAATTTTTCTTAATTTTTAGAACAAAAACATCTCACGTTATTAAAAAAATATAGTTTAATAGGGAATCTGGTCTTATATTTTGGTTTTTGATAAATAATTCAACAAATTCATTAAATTAATTCAGAAAATTTCCTATTAAAATAAAAACGAAAAAAAGCGCATTTTAACAGTCTCCGAAAATGTCATAGTTTACGCGTATTTGAACGCATATTAACCCGTAAATACAAATTTGATTTTTTAAATTTTTGTATAAGATCCGTTTTTTGTGTTTATGAATGTTTGAATTCTTGAAACTATGACGTTTTTGACCATTTTTACTTCCGTATTTTAATTTAAATAATTTAAAACTGAAAATTTTACTTGTTTATGGCATGTTCTCAAAATGAACGCTCAAGTTCACGAATGTTAATCCGAATTTCCAACATTCATGAAAGTTCATGATTTTTTGAATGAACGTTTACGAACGTTCAAAAAAAGGATAAAAACGTCATAGTTTCAAGCGAAAAAATGGATCTTGTGCAAAAGAGCATTTTAAAATATGTTTTTTTTTCGTTTTTATGTTTTTGGAAAATTAAAAAAAAATCACTTTCTTGCACAGTTCAAAAAGATCTTGCCAGGATTAGGCAACAACCACTTAAGTTTTAGTGAATTTTGAAAAAATAATTTTTGTTTCTTTCTTATTTAGTCCCTTGATTATTACTATGTTATCCAAAAATTGAGTTAATAAAAAAATATACACATTTATTGTTTTTCGGCATCTATTAGCTTCCAATTTTCTTTACAACAGAATAGGAAAAAAATTAGAAAATAAAAAAAAAAATTAATTTGGCTTTGTTCTCTAGCAAATTTAATTTGGAAAAGTTTCAAATATTTTGATTTACTAACCAAATGACAATTTTTAGTTTTATTTATTAAATCCTATGATATTATACAAAATTGCATCGAAATTTAAAAACGACCTGTTTAACTAAATAAAGCAATTTTAGTTAACAAACCTGCTGATTAAAAACCTTTAATAAAAACTCAATACTCATTAAGGCCCATAAATCATTGATATTTAACATACTTTAATAACTTATAATACTAAAAAATTGCAGTGTAACAAAAGCTTAAATTGATAAAAATCTAAAATTACAAATATTTAATTTCAAAATAGAAATTTTTAATTATACTTCAGAATTTCAATACAAAATTTCACTAATATTTTTATTGAAATCCTCTAATTTCAACCTTGACTATTGATCCTTGGTAATAAAAGAAAATTTTTAAATATTGAATTTTTATTAATTAAATAAATCTTTTTTGTCAATAATTATTTGAAAGGCATAGGGAATTACATAATTTATATAAAATTTTAAATTAGAACTACGCTTTCGGTTTAAATAAAAAAAATAACAACCTAAGAACTGATTTTCCAATTTGAGTCTTTTTCTCTCTTAAAAAAATACCCCGTTGTGAATATTATTTTTTTTGAATTTTTTAATACAAATATTAAAATTATTCCAAATGAAACAATAACAAAAAAAGTTTTAAAATTTTGTATTTAGTGGTCATACCAAATTTGTCAAACTAAAAAAAACATTTTCTAAAATATCTTTATAAAAAATCCAAACATTTTTCTTTAAATTTATCTAATTAGGACTTTGATTCGGCGTATCCAGATACACGACCGACTAAGCTTAGCATAGTTACCAATATTGTAATCAAAGTAATTAAAATTTCTTTATGTCTTCCAAAATTTCTCTCTGAAAAACAATAACAAAAAAAAGTATGATAATTAAAAATCTAAGAATAATTGCTATTAAATATTTTTATTTAAAATAAAAAGAAAAACCACGATTTTTTTTGTTTCTTTTTACTGAGCTGCAACTTGTCGATTAGAATTCGTCGCTAGTTCGTTTACATCGTTTTTGACTTGGCTAGGCTTTATTAATGGTAAATACCACTTAAAAAAAAATAAAAAATTTTATGCAAGATTAATTTTTTTTTTATTTCCCAAGTTCTATTTTTATATTATTGTAAATAATACAACCCCGCAAGCTTTTAAAAAAAAACGAAAGAGAAATCTTTTTAATTGAATTTTTTTTTATGTAAATTTTCTCAAAAATATAAAAAATTAAGCATGCTTTTATTTTCGAGTCAAGAGACTTTTTGTTTTATAATTTTGAGTTTCTTTGTCAAATTTAAATTACCTCCTCAGTCATTCCGGCTATATTTCGGCCTTTTGTATCAAACGGAGGCTTTAAATAGCCTTTAAAATATTTCTTAACCATATCTTGAAAAGTTTCTATAAATTCCTTTTAATAAAATATATAACTAAGTAATTTGAGTAAAAGTAAATTTAAATTATTTTAAGAGCTTACAAAATTATATTTTTTACAGGCATACTCGAACCATTTTATTCCAGCAGCCACGTGAGTTATCTCGTCTTCGTATAAAACATCCAAAAGGCTTACTGAATCATGGTCATTTTGATTAAAAAATCTTAATCTGGTTTGTGGATGTACATCTAAACCTCTAAATAAAAACAGTTAATCTCTATTTATCCTGTATCTTTGCAATTACAATATATTTGGAATAACCCTTATCCGTCCAAAAACCGACCAAAAAAATAGCTTACTTTTTATTGAAAATATTTTCGAAAAAAGATTAAAAAGTTACCTTGCCTCGTGGACCATATGAACAATAGCTAATCTAGATAGGAAATTAGATTTTGTAGTCGTAGCTGATTCCCATAAACCATTATGAACAGCCAAAGCACCGAAATAACTTCCCAATTCTTTTAGCCGCTTTTCCAACAATATGAAATGCTTTAAACCAAAAGCTTTAGAATATTTAAATTTGAAAAAAGAAATTTCTTAATACTTTTGATTCATCTCGTGCTACTTTGACAAAATCGGAGAAAAAATCGTTTGGTAATTTAGATCCATCAGGAAATTCAACAGATGAAAATCTAGCAATAATGTCCCACGATAAATCCATCGCCCATTGTTCAATATTAGCCAAAGAATGAATTAAAGCCACTCTACTTGCTAGAGTTCCACCTTTACCTCTTCTTATTTTACCAGGATCAATGATAGTCAAATTTTCTGGTCTACTAGGCTGCTCTGGTGGAACCTTGTGACCCACACTTTCAATTTGATTATTGAACCATTTTTCTGCGACTAAATTTGTTAGTCTAGCTTTTTCATGTGGATCTGACGTGTTTAAAATTTTTACAGCCCAATAACTTAAAGTATTCTCTCCAGTCTCCTCTTTTAATTTTAAATTTTCATTTAATTCATTTGAAAGCTTGTTCATTTGATCTGTTGTTTCTTGACAATTTCTATTAAGACTTACTGAATATGGTGTGTTAATATAAAGGTTATTATTGACTACTCTTGTTTCATAAGTTTGTTGCTTGAAAATAAAATAGAAACCTAATACTATTCAAATAAATTTGTATTAATATACTTTAAGACCAGTAGAGGAAGAACCATCTTTAATGTCAAAATCGAAGCTATGCCATGGACAGATAACTAATAATTTGTCACCAAGTTCCTCAATGTCTCCATCTTCCAAAGGACCACCCTCATGCGAACACCGAGAATCGATCGCGTAAAAATTATCCTTATTATCCCTAATTAATAAAATATCTTGATCTTCTTCATCTAAACTGTAGAACCTTTATGTTAAGAATTTTAAATTTTTGCAAATAAATTTGGTTGAATTGATTTGAATGAATACTTGTAGCATTTCAAAGGAGTAAATTGAGATATATCACCAACATTTTGCCAATTACAATCAAAGACAATACTTTTCAACGCCTCGACAAGTTCTTTAGATAAGTCAGTCATTTTTAAGGTTTATGATTTAAATTTTTTTTTATTTTTTTTTGGATTGCATAATAGCTAATTAAAAATTTAAGTCCCCAAATGTAAACTTTGATTTCCAACGAAAAAAAAATCAAAAATTTTATTAACTAGAAAAATTAATAAAACACAAGAAAACAGTTATTAAACAGATTTTTTTCTTTTTTGAAAAATAACTCGAATTCATAGCCTATACTGATTTAAACCAAAAAAATGTCAAATAGTTTTCAGTGATTGCAAAAGTTTTTACATACAGTGCATCTACAAAATCCCCATAATCGGTCATATTACGTTTTTTTACATAACTTTACGTAAGCTTACATATTTTTACCGACTAATTTTTACGTAAGAAAATGTAAGCTTACGAAAAATTACGTAAATTAATACGGCACACTACGGTTACGACATAATTTCAATTTTACAAGTGCAGTATTAAAAAGTTTTTCAAATTAAGTCATGACTTAGTAGTAGTAGTTTCACTTTTTCTCGAATTAAAACTTGATCGTGTCTTCTTGAATTATATCTCCAAGCAGGGTCTGTTTTTATATGCAAGTTCAGCGGGTCTTATATGCGACTTGATATGCAATTTAATTTGAAAAATAATGCAATTTAAAATCATAAAAATATGTGAAAATATGCAATTAAATGCAAAAATATGCGAGTTTA
>NTPY01000807.1:0-12303 GCA_002922825.1 Brachionus calyciflorus | reverse complement strand
GATGCAGCATTCCTTACTTGGGTGTCTCATTTCAAATCATTTTGAATACAAATCCCTAAATCTTTTTCACAGCTTAATTTTATAAATGATTGTGAATCAATCTTGTTATCAAATTTTAGAATGATGTATCATTCATGGACAACTTTAAATTTATCAATGTTTAATTGTGTAGACCAATTATTTTACCATTTACAAACCTTATCAATTTCGTCTTGAAAATCAAGAATAGAATCAAAAATTTTTAAAGTGGATGAAAGTTTAGTGTCATCAGCATATTCTTTACAACTACTTGATATTTTCTCCAACATGTTGTTTATATAAACAACAAATAATAAGGGAACCAAAACTGAAATCTACTTTAGATTTTTTATCGAACAAAAAACAATTTTTACTTTTGTTTATCGTAGTAAATCCCCAGTGACTCAACAAAGCGACTTATGGATAAAAATCTGAATAAGTATTTAAGTCCAATGATAAAATTCCAAACAAAAAGTGAAAAAGTTTATCAAAAAATTTTATTGAGAAAAATTAATTTTTAATAAAATAATTACAGTTTTATAAGTTTTTAACTCATTTTTTAAATCAAAAATAAAAATTGTAGATTTTTTTTTAAATATTTACAATTTATCCAAAACAAACAAATAAACAATTCAGAATCTAAAATTTTCCAAAAAATTTAATGAAATAGGATATTATTGAGAATAAAAAAAAACACCTTTCAGCTATAAAAAAAAAAATATTTTAAATTTACATTTCAATTTAACCTAAAGAAACCCATTCACCATTTTTCTCTAAAACTTTTGGAACTACACTTGTAAGTTTATCAATAAATTCCGAGCATTTTTCAGGTGTTAATGTTTTCCAATAATCCTTGACGGCAACAATTACTTGACCTAAAGTTTTAGGTAATCGTTTTGATACATTTTGTATTAATTCAGTCCAAACTAATTCAATTGGATTTAAGTCATGACTTCTTGGTGGTGATTTCACCCAATTTATTCCAGTTGATGACAAAAATTCTTGAGATAATTTGGCTGAATGTTTAGGATTATTATCTTGATGAAATCTATGACCTTCTGAAAAGTTCTCCGCAATGAATGGAACAACATTTTCTAATAGGGTCTCCAAGTACATTGCAGTAGTCAAAGGACCGTCGAAAATTTGAAGCGGTGATGCTCCTTTACGACTTATAGCTCCCCATAAATGAAGAGTAGTTTGTTGTCTCGGTTGATCAGGATCTGGAGCTTGACCTTTTAATTGATTCAAAGATGCCAAAAATGGTTTCAAAGTAGTCTTTCCTATAAATACATCTTGTTCGAATTTATCATCTGCATGAGCTTGACACCATTGAATTCTTGATTGACGATGAACATCTGTCAATATTGGTTTACGTCTCATTCTGCGATAGACAAAACCATATTTTTTTCTGTAATATCTTGCTTTTTTAGCCGTCGTAGCTTCCAATTTTTTTCTATACAAATATTTTTGAACATAACCATAACTTATTTTTTCTTCTGGTTTACATACTAAATTAATTCTATCGACAATTTCTTTAATTGATTTACCATTCGAACTATGATAATCAATTAATTCCTTAATTGATACAGGTAGACGTCGACGAGACTTGTCATTATCATTTTTACGATTTTCATCCTCTAAGTCTTCGTCATCGTCAGCTTCTGAATCACTATAATCCTCTGCCATGGACATTTTGATATCAATTGGTGTATCATCATCAATAGTTTCATTTCTTTGAATAATTAATTCATCTGAAGTAGCGAGAACATTTTCTTCTAGTGGTTGTAGTTGAGGATGTTCTTGAGTAAATTCAGGTTCATTTAAGTCCATATTAGTTAATTTACGTGTGTTATTCGGCATTTCATCGTCGATATCTGAATGATCAATTAGTTCTTTTTTGATCTTTGGTTGACGACGAGATGGTGTTGAGCCAGATTCGGTTTTAATTTTACGAGTCATTATTAGCAACTCTCAGAAAGACTTAATTTTCAACTGAATTTGAAAACAAAAAATTATTTTATTTTTTTTTAAATCTTTATAAAATAGAGAGAATGAGAACAAAAAAGAAGACAAAGACTTAAATTTATGCATCCGACATTTAAGTTTAAATTAAGTTTAAGAGTACAACAAATCAGACAAAGACTAATAATTTATGCGAGGTTAACATTTTTTTTATTCTTCTTCATTTGACCAGTTAATTGTGTTACTCTGCAATATCTGTACTATAATACAGATTAAAGTTTGAAAATTTTAATTCTAAGTTAACAGTAAATTGTTTGGTTGAAATTAATCTATTTATAAAAAAATTTCGATACCCTAAAGATGATAGTTTGGTGATTAAGCCGATTTTTTTAAAAAATAAATTTTTATAAACTTATTAGAACCGTTTTAATTTAATTTTGTTGTTTAAAATCGACAACAACACCACCAAAACTCAATTTTTAAAAGACCAATTCCTTTTTCTTTTAATTTCAACATAAGTTTTTGAATTTAAAGAATTAAATGATTGACATTTTAAAAATTCAGTGTGGAAGTAATTTTTATCTTTTTTTGAGCAAAAAATAGCAAATATGAAATTTGAGCAAAATTAACACTTTGCCAAATGTTCACAATAAAGTGGCGACTGGTTTGGGACCGCTAAAAGCCAGTCGTTAAAAAAGATTTAATTTAATTAACATGGGAATTGATTTGAGAATAGTTTGGACTGGAAAATTCAATCCTAATAGAGGAAAATCGTTTAAAAGGGATTCAATTGTAATTTAGATGTTCCAAGATTATAAACTATCCATCTTTTATAAACTATCCAAGCGAACCATCTGGCAAAGTAAAACTTAGCTAATTAACGCCTTTCTCATTAGGACAATTTTTTCAAACAAACAATCTTGAATTAATTCTTGTCGTCTAAATATGCCTAATAATGGGTCTCAAGCAAAAGGAAGTTTTACTTAATATATTTTTTTATTAGTTTTCATCTTTATATTCATCTTTTTGTTACGACTCGACTGCTGACTGTTGACAAGAATCGACTGTTGAGTTGAGTTCATTTTAGGTTTTTTTTACGGGAAATATAAAAAGGAATTTTCTTGCCGTTGAGAGAAATTAAAATAAAAGAAATAAATTTTTAAGTTTTTTATTTTTATTAAAATTAGCAATAAAAAGGTTAAAACCAAAAAAAAATAAGTAATGAACCAGAGATGTTTTAGCTTAGCTTTAAAATTTCAAAAAAAAAGTTCAAATAAATAATATTTAAAAAAAAAATAAGAAAATAAAAACATCAACCAAACGCTACAAAATTTTTTATTTTAATAATTTTTTTGTAAATTTTTGTTTTAAACATTAGAAATTTAAGCCAATTGAAATTAAAAAAAAATTAGAATTTTATTCGAATAAAGATTGAAATTCTGAATTGATGATTGAGAGCTCTTGAGAAAAGAATAGCAAAAAAAAAATAGAAAACAAAAATGAAAAACCAAAAGCCCAAAAAGCTTTTATTTCCATTTTGATATTAAAATTAAAAAAAATAATAGATTCCGTAAAACTCTTTTTTTTTCCAGTTTTTGAAACAAAATTCAAAAAAGTTTTAATTCTTTAAAAAAAAAAATTAAGTTAAAATAATTAAATTGAAAAATAGCAAAAATTTATAATCCTTGCTTTTTGTTTTAAATATTAAGTGTTTGAGTCCTTACAGGACTTAAAATAAATTTCAAAAAAAAAAAGAAAAATAACATTTATAAAAAATTAACTATTTTTTTCTTTTTAAAAAAGATTTTTTTTCGAAATCCTTTTTCTTAAACAATATCTTTTCATATCATGGCTTTAATTAATTATCCAATGAAGATCCATTAAATTGAGATTGATTAAGGCCCGCGCGAGATCCTGGTGAATTAAGTTGACCATATAAATCTTGCATATTACCACTAGCATAATTTCCATATAAATTAGTATTACTATTTTTTGCACTGGCACCTAAACTTTGAGCATTTTGACTATAGAATTCAGCGCTACCGGCACCTGCACTAGCTGGTCTAACTACATCGGCACCTGGTGGTAAATAATGATAAGAATCGACACCATATCTAGCTTTAATGGTTTCTTGATCAGTCTTTTCAAATTTGTCACTTATTCTTTGATCTAAAACTTCAAGAGTATAACCTTGAGAATTGGCTAAAATGCTATCAAAAGCTTTTGTATTGTACATCTCGTCATTAGACTTAGATTCCAAATTTTGTTTTCTTTCTTCTAGCATATTAATCATTTCTTGTTGTTTTCGTCGATTATCCTCATATTCGACATGCTCATTATATTGATAATTGGACGATGAAGGATATTCACCATTAGCATTTGGATAGGTTTGAGTGAATTCATGGTAAGTGACTTCTTGACCTGATTCTATATTTCTAGTTGTTTCAACACAATTTCCCGTTTCACTTTTTTCAATAGTCTCAACTCGCACAGGTCTATCACGTTCTATGACAATTGGTCTTTGTTGAATAGGTACTGGTCTATCGACAAGAACAGGACGAGCTACATGAATAATTTGTGGTCTTACAATAATTCTTTCTCTTGGAACAAATACAGGACGTACTACTGGTACGTAAACATTACGTGGTATATAAATTGGTTTTTGTTGTTCAGATTGTTTTGGCATAAGGAAAATTGGCTGTACTGGCTCTTTTGAGTCCAATTTCAAATTTCCCAATTCATTTCTTTAATATACATTAAAAATTAATTTTAATTTTGTTTTTTTTTTGCTTTTTTAAACTTACTGAATTGTTTTGATGATGGCATCTGTTAATTTTTTCACATCGTTACTATCTTTTGATTTAGCGGTTTCTGTCTCGGCTTCTGATGTTGATGAACCAGCGGATGATGAAGACGATGTTGAGGAAGATGCTGAAGATGACGATGATGATGACGATGAAGATGATGTTTGTGTTTTTTTTGGTTTTTCTTTCTTCTTTTCTTTTTTCTCCCATACTTCAATATCAATATCTTCTTTTGAGCTATCAGTAGAAGACGATTGTGATTGATAAGCGTATTGAGTTTGATATTCAGGTTGACATCCTGGCTCATCTAAGTAACCAAGGAAATACTCAGCAACTATTTTAGCACCTGGGGGTAGAGTACCATTTGATGATGGCTGTACATCATAACATGGATAAGCTGGCTCTTGATATGGTTGACAAGCAACTGGTGGACAAGGTTGACAAGCTTGTGGAGGACATGGTTGGCATTGAGGTGGTGGACATGGTGGACATGGCGGACATGGAGGACATGGTTGACATTGATCTTGATAATAAGATTGTTGTGGATATCCTTGATCATACCCAGTTTGAGCTGGTACACAACCTGGATATTGAGAACAGTCTACTTGTGGTGCGCCTGGTGCTACATCATAATTATATCCATTGTAGTATGGGTCTCCAGAAGGATATGCTCCTGATTGTGCTGGGTACTCGCTTACCCAAGTATCCGCTGGATATTGTTGATAGCCATATTGAGGATTATAAACTTGTTCAACTTCAGCATAATGATATTTTCTATGTTTTCTATCCTTTCTCTTTTTTCCTTTTTTAGATGATGAATCACTTAAATGATTTACTAAAATGACTTGACTTGGCGAAAGGCTTCTTTCATCCGAATGAGATCTTTGTCTTAAATGTGATTCATCTGATAGTTGAGCAGCTTGTTGAGCCAATGAATTGCCACTTTGTGATCTTTTTTTCAATTCAGAGTCATATCTACTTGGAGCACTTTCGCCAGTTTTTCGCGATCTTACCAAGTGTATAGATTCGTCTGTACTATTCGTAACATCACCATATTTACGGCCATCAGCAGAGCTTTGTTTTTGTTTTTTAATTTTTTCCAATGGCTTATTATTTATAATAGTTGGTGTTGGTAATGGATAACCATATGGCATATAACCTCCATATGGAGCGTAGCCGTTAGTTGGCGGTCCTTGATTAAAGCTATAATAGTCTCCTTGCATTCTTATATAGTTTAATATTCTAAAATCAAAATAGAATGATAAATTTTTGTATAAACTAGACCTTTATATACAAAAAATAAATTTTCAAAAAAAAAATAAATATTTTTTTGTTCGAGAATGGGAAAATTTTAAAATTTTTTTTAGTTTTTTTCTAAAAAAACTATCTTATAGATAAATATATAGAAAATAATTTTTAATTTCACTAAATAAAAAAAAAAAAAGAATTTCCATTTAAATGATTGTTGCTCTATTTTTGTGTCTATAGATAAATAAAAGCCCTCTGGTCACACAAGTTTTTTATTTTATTTTTTAAAGTTGTCAACAAAGTAAAGAGAAATTTGAAAAAATTGTTCAAGCATGACCGAATATTTTGTGTATTAAAAAATAATTAAATGATGATTTTAGAAAGTAGTGTCCCATCAATGCTAGATACTAGAGCACAAATTGTGTATCTGAAAAAAAAAGCTCATTAAAAACTAATTATTATTTTAAGAAAAAGATAATAGTTTTTATTTTTGGAAAATTTTTTGAGAATGTATCTTTTTTACGAAAAATTCATTTGAATTTATACCAATTTATCATATTGTGAAAGAATGATTGTAAAATTTTCCTCATCACCACCATCACCGAAAATATTAAAAAGCTTCGAGTAAAATAAGAAAACAATAACAAGAAAAAAAAATTCTTTATTTTTTGTTTATAGAATTCCTTTTTATAATTTAGTTTTAATTTTTTTTCACCAAAAGGTAACTAAAGTTAAGAAACAAGGCCTTAATTATTAAGATTAAGGAAAAATGAGAAAAGAAAAATCTCAAATTTGAAAGCTTCTTAATTTCATATTTATTGTTTCAAATCGATTTGAAGTGTTTTTTATTTTTTCTTTAAAAATTTATCTTTAGCTATCTTAAAGTAAATTTATCTTCTTCTTGTCCATCAATTGTCATTTAACTATTTTTCTTATTCAAAATATGTCATATGGAAATAAAGTATATATAAATATATATATTTATTTATCTCATAGATAATTTCATTTCACGATGCGGGAGGCTATTATTTTTTGAAAATAAAAAGTAGCAATCAATGTGACAAGAAAAAGTCACTGAGGCGTAACGATTTAGATAAAAAACTATCAATTTTGTGAAAAAAAAAAGAAATAAAATGTCCATTTCGAGATTACGATCTAATAGAAAATTTTAAAGTAAAAAAGAATAGACAATCTTGATTCGGTTCAAAATTTAGTAAAATTAATTAGAAAAATTTTCTCAAAAAAACTTAAAACGAATTGTTTGCTTTTAATTTAAATGTGAAATCATCGGAATGGAATGATTTAAATAAGCTAAATAGATAAACAAATAAAAATATCTGACCTTGAATGCATTAAGAAAATGAGTCTTCTCATTTAAATAGTTTTCAATGTTTAGAAATTTTTTTGAATAATTTAATGCTCTTTTAAAAATATTTGATAATTTAGTTCAAATTTTGTTTTTCTAAAATAGAAAAAAAAATTATTTTCATTGGCAAATAAATATTTAAAAGAATTCAATTTTTTCGGAGATTTTTAAATATTTATTTTTCAAATAGAACTTAGTTTTAAATGATCCTTGAAGTCTATATAATTCTATTCGGGGTTAATTGAAATTCGAATGATAATTCAATAATAATTTTAATAGATTTGTTTTCAATAAATTTTCTTTCCTACAGTGGTGTCGATTAACTTGTAACAATCGCCATTTAACTTTATCTAACTCTATCTAAGGGCTTCTAACGTTTTTTGTTAAATAACGTTAGATGACGTTAGAAGGTGTTGAACGCAAAATAATTTCTGAAAAAAAATACCAACAAAAATGTTGAATTTATTAAATAATTTATGTTTGTTATCAATATTGTTTAATCTTTTCATGGCATGTTATAAAATATAAACAATATTGTCAGACACAGCCACGAGATCTTTGAGAAACATATAAACTGCAGAAATAACCCTATGGTCTTAGCCTTAAGACCAACTAGTGATCGAATACAGCTTCCCTAAAAAGCTTTAATAGCAAACATTTATTTTTTCTTTGATCTAATTCATTATACTTTTTAGTTCTTAAAAAGAAATTAAGCAAGACTCAGACGACCAAATAAAAACCATTTTGGACGAAGAGATCAAGATACTTTTATACTTAACACTTTTTTGAGCGATTTAAATTACTAAACTTTAGTCGATTAAGAAAGGACGATAAGAGATTCAACTTCTAAATTTTTTTTATTTTATGAGAAAAAAAAACTAATTTAAATTAATTGAATAAAATTTCGAGTAATTATTGGGAATCTATCATATTTTTCTTTACCTTGTTTTATGTTATAATCAACTACATTAAATACGAGAAACTTTTTAAAATCGCCATTTAACGTTATCTAACACTAACTGAGACCATTTAACGGCTTCTAACGTTTTTTGTTAGATGACGTTAGAAAACGTTAATAAACATAAAATAGCTTTTAAAATTTAAAATAAATTAAAAAAAAAATAATATGAAGATCCGTTAAAAAGAATAAAGATATTGTTTTGTTTGCAAAACCAAGTTTTGAGCGATACATATATAGCTGTGTCCTGAATTTGATGCGACCCATGATTAAAGAATCGAAATGGTTAATCAATTATGATTATGATTTAATTATGATTTTTTAACAAAAAAAGACTGCTGATTTCACAAAAGACCGTTGAATACGTAATTTTACATTATTTCAAGGACGAAACAATTTTTTCAAGTTTCAAGGTCAATCAACAGGCTAGTGCCCTTATCTATTTCTAGACTGATTAACACTTCATTTATTCAAAATTAATAAAAAATCATTATTTTTTTTAAGTTAATACAAAATTTTCCAAAAAAAAAAAACAAAAATAATAATAAAAAAAAAATCCCTAAAACAAAAATTATTTTAATTTTAAATTTGATAATTTATCAAAAACTTTTGCTGCTTTCTCATAAATTAGGTTGATGTTATTAAACATCGACAACTTAAATGTACAAAATTTAAGTACCAATTTTTCAACAACAAATTTATTCGATAATCTCGAAAATATATATTTATATGTCCTTTCACCACTACTTGTTTTTGAGCCACATTCAATTATTTGATCTTTGTTTCTTAAATCATATTTCAGATTTCTTGTTTCATTTTTAAGCAATAGATCTTTCAAAAGTAGCGGTGAGTTGGCAAAATTTATAATTTTGTAAGAAATTTATAAGTTTGTAAGCATTCTCTCTAAGGCTCTATGCTAAAAAGCAAAAAGACCATATTTTTCTAACAAATTATTTAGACTTTTAAAATTCGTTGAATTAAGATTAATTTTTAGTAATTTATAAATACACAAATAAAAGCAATTCGCTAAACATTGTATTGCTTCTTTAGAAAAATACAAGATCAGTGTAAAAACATAATCAAAATTAGGTAAAATAAATGTTTTAAAAAATTGAATCTTAACAGAAGTACATACATAAAATAATCTTTTGATGGAAAAAAGTTTTTTATTTCCAGAAAGACAGACTTCTGAAACTAATTTCATAAAATTTAATTTATTATCAATGGTAAAACCTAAGAGTTTAAACTCACTAACCACATCTATAGTGGCGCCCTTAATTTAGATTTGTTTTGGCATTTCAATTTTTTTTTTTGTAAAAATCATAATAAATTTTGATTTTTACAAAAAAAATGGTTTAGTTTAAACCATTTATAAACATTATAAATGGTTTAAACTGGGGGAGGGACTTTTTAAAATTAGTTCGAATATTAAAGTGTTCGGACTAACGCGGTTCGGATTAAAGCGATTGTACTGTTTTATCAAAACCAAAGTGAAATAATTTTAATAAAAGAATCAAGGAATCTTTTAAGTCAAACGCTTTTCTTAAATCAATAAACAGTGCTAGTGTGATAAGTTTTTGATCAAGAGCATTGTTTATGTAAGATATAAATTCATGAATAGCTGTTTGACATGAAAAGCCAGACCTAAAACCATGTTGGCCTTTAAAGAAAATTTTATTTGATTCAAAATAATCTAAAATCTGTTTAGCCAAAAGTTTTTCAAACATTTTAGCTATTTGGGATAGGACAGATATTGCCATATAATTATCAATTTTAGTTTGATTATCTTTATTTTTATAAAGTGGGGTAACAATTGCTATTTTCCAATCTTCAGGAATTTTCTTCAATTCTAAGTAACTATTAAATAGTTTTAATAGAATTGGTGAAAATATTTAAATGAAAAACATGGTGTCTTAAAAGTATTATTCTTTTTAAACTCTTTAAATTTTTCAAAAATATATTTCGAAGATTCATCTTCGGTTGAAAAAGATGAAAAAAACTCGAATTCGTCATTTTGCATACAATTCCGCTCTTTCAAATTGTTCATTTCTGAAAATTCATGAACTTTAGTTCGCTTTTTTAATGTATTTTCATTAATAATATTTTATTTATTAAAGACCTTAAGATTTGGGAACTAATTTTCTTAAAATGATTTTTGATTTAAGTCTTTTTTAAGCCTAAAACTTTTTTTTTATTATTAAATTCTTATTATTAAAATGTATTCCTATTTCGAACTTAATATACCTTTTAGACCATTTTATCTGCGTAAAAAAAGCAACTCAATGAGAATTTTTCAGAATTAAATCGCATAAGAATAGGATTTACAAACCAGCTTTTACAGTAATGATTTTTATTTTAAATTAAAGCTATTAAGCTTTTTAGGATTCTTGGAAGCCATGTTGTAAAAAAATTTTAAGGTTTTAGGTTTAAAATCAAAACAAGAAAAAGAAAGCTTCGTAACTTAAGTTTATGATTTGGAACACTACATGAAATAAAAAATACGAATCCCAAGGTTTAATGGATTTTTTCTTCGAAAAAATCTTCATTGAATTGCTTTTCTTACACAGAAAAATTTCTTAAAATTCTAAAATTTCGTAATACATTAAATTAAAAAAGACTTTAATAGATCGAAAATCATTATAAGAAAATTAGTTCCGAAATCTTGTGGTCTTTTATTAATAAAAAATTATTAATGAAAATACATGAAAAAAGCTAATGAATGTTCATGAAAGTTCATGAACTTTCTGAAATGAACAATTTGAAAGAGCGGAATTGTAATTATTAGCCGTGAATCATTGCTAAAATAACCCGAGGGATTACGGTACAAATTTTTTTTTGAAAATTATTATTAAATAGAGTTTTTAGTTACTCAATTCGAAATGACTTTTGAAAATGAATACGATAGTTTTCATTATTTTAAGATTTTTTAAATAAAATTCAAAAATTAAAACAAAATGTGGACGAGACGCAATAATAATAGACAACGAATTTTATCTTTTGTTTAAAGCTAATTTGATTTTTCTTAATAAGAATCAAAAATTTTCAAACGGTAATGGTAACCACGTTGTTAAGCAAGAGAAGCAATATTGGGAAGTGCAAAAATTTAAAGTTATTTATCAACCCCCAGACCTACTATATTGTCTTAAATTTGAGGCTTTTTTGAAGGCCTAATCCAGAAATTAATAAAAAATAAACAAGCTATCAAATTTTTTTAATTTTAAAAAAATTTATTAAAACAGTTTTTTGAAATCTTTTCTCAAAAAAAAGTTAGCTGCAATAAAAGATTTTAATTTTTTTAAATCGATAACAAATCAAAATAAAGCCAAATATTTTTATTGAAATTTAAAATTTTAACTAAAAATTCGTCAAATTATATTTTTAACTTTAAAAGAATCTGAAAGTTTTTTATGAAACGATTTTAAACTTCTCAAAATTTTAGAATTTTTCCTTAAAAAAATGTGTTCGTAAGAGACAACTTTTAATATTTATTTGAGCTAAAACTAATTTATAATTATATAAATAGATAATCGAAAATAAAGACTGGAATAGCCTCAATGAGTCTGTACAGGACCATTCAGTCCATTCAGTCTGTACAGATCGAGAAAAAATCCCCGAAAATTTAATACATTTTTGCATCAGTATTTAATACTGAAAAAGATCGGGTCTATTGCGTTATGTGAACCAACTTACCCAACCTAAATAGGTGAACATAAGGGTTCACTTATTATGGGATCCAGGAATATGTGTAAAAAAATTAAAAAAAATTTTAAAATGATCACATAAAACAAAAAGTGCTCACCTAAAATAAAAAGTGATCACCTATTAAAAATTATGATCACTTAAAAAACGTAAAATAAATTTACTTTAATAATGATAAACCAGTCAACTCTTTTTCTAATGTTACATCAAAGAATATCGACTAAACATTGGTGTCACATAAAATTAAT
>NTPY01000225.1:633422-655737 GCA_002922825.1 Brachionus calyciflorus | reverse complement strand
ATAATTGTTAATATTACATCATTTTACGTAATTTTACGTAATATTACGTAAAATTACGTAAGCTTACATTTTCTTACTTACCATTTTTGATGTAAGCTTACGTAAGCTTACGTAATTTTACGTAAAATTACGTAAAATGATGTAATATTACCGATTCTCCGACTAAACTTTAAACACTGTATATAAATATAAAGTTAATTCTCACTGCAAGGTCCCAACTAAATTAAGCTAACCTTCCCATAGTAGAAGCGAAAATTAAGGTATTAAAACAAAATTTTCCGTTTTAATTTTCAATTAAATAATGAATAATTAAAAAGGTTTCCTGAAAAAGAAAAAACAGCGTTATATAATGCGTTTTAACGCATCAAAAAACGCGTTTAAACTTATAATTTAACGAGTTATTAGGCGTTTTAAGACATTTTAAAACGTAACGCTTTTTCGCCTATAAACTTGTATAAACGAGTTTATAAAATACGTTTAAACGAGTAACTGTTCATCGTTTTAGTTAAATTTAAACGATGAATGGTAATTTCAATTCATTTTTTACCTCAATCAAGTTAAATTTATCTTAAATTTTTAAGTCTTTTCTCATAAAAACGCGTTTTTTCATTAAAAAAGATATTTATTTTTGAATGTTAAAATCTATTTATTATAAAATTTAATTAGAAAAAAGAGTATATTTAAACTCATGTATTTTTATCAAAAGAATATAAGCATTTATTTAATTGATTAATAATCAAGCGAATTTTAAAAGCTATCAATTTTTATTATTAATTCAATAAGTACAGTACGATCCAAAACAAAGTTAACGACCTGTTTAAACACTGTTTGTACAGAACATACACAAAACAAAACAGGAACGGAAACAAAACCAAACCGAAACAGAAACATTTTAAAGCATGTTCCAAAACATGTTTTTAATAGATTCGAAACATGTTTTCTAATTAAAATTGAAATAATTAAGTTTTTTTTGAATTCTAGCCAACAAGTTCGCTCCTAATTCAATCATGTTCAAAATGTAAAGGCGACATCCCAAGTTGTTAATTAAGATCAAAATAAGCAAAGAGCAGAGATAACATTGATCGGAGAACAGAAGAAAATTATGAAAAGATGATGAAATATTACTTGTTAAACGTTAAAGTTAAACGGAAATAAATCAATTTATAGAGGAAAAATGGCTCAAATAAAAGAACTTATAATTGAATATTTTACAGAAAGAAAAAATTTATGTTGCTAATAATTTTATCGGAATTCGAAATTTGAAATAAAAAAAACTCAAATATAAGGTTTTTTTACCTCAAGTCATCTTGTATTTGAGGAAATGTGGAAATTAAAGACAGATCACAATAAATATTTCTCGAATCCTTGATTTCAAAACCCTAAAAATTTAGTGAATTTGAATCGCAATTTTAATGTCTTTAATTATATGAAAGTAAATTATATAAACTTTAGAACTTAAATTTTATTATTAAAAGAAGTTTTAATAAATAAACAATATTCTGAGACATTTGTAAAATTTTCATACCAAACGATTTTCTAACTAAAAATTCAGCAAAATTTGATCATGATCAAATTTTATCAGAAAAATTGAATCCCTACTTTATTATTTTATTCCTATTTTTTATAAACTTAAAAATTTCTTGAAAAATATTTTTCTAAATAACATATACTTATCACTGGTACTTTTTTCTTTATTCAATAGGTTTCTAAAAGACCAAATAAATTAAATCACTTTGTATTTTATTCCCATTGAATTGAATTCATTTTGTAAAAATGGCCTAATTTAATCTATTCCCCGCCAAAATGAATTTGACAACAATAACGTTTTGAACCATGGCTATTCTCTTTTTTTCCATCAAAACTTGTAATTTTGGTAAATTAAAATCGGGTGACCATTTTTTTTGTGTTGAGAGTACGGTTTTAACAAAGAGAATTTGGTCCATGACAATTTATAAAGGTTTGTTATTAAGTCTGAGTTTACAAAAAAAAATAATATACAAAAAGATTGTCGGAAAAATTAGAACAAAGATTGTTTAGAAATAGTTTTTAATATCAATCATTTTTCGATTGTTTTAATTAAAATTAAAAGTATTCATAATCAATGTTTTACACCATTTAATGATACACTGTACAGCTGTACAATAAACCTTAAGCTCGAAAATTCGCGCAAATTTTCAAGTAAATCTGGATATTCTTTGACAGAGTCGTAAATTTAAACTTTGCACTGTATTTTATAACATATTTTTTGGTTGTTCAAAGCTTTCCCTTCTCAGGAAAAGATAGGAAAAACGAAAAAAAGATACGCCTAAGTCAAAACTACTCTTCATGAATTCCTAATTCGCTTAAATGATTTTAAAAAAGAAATTCGTTTAAAATAATGTTGTAGTTCTCAAGACACTACAACTGCTTTCAATTAAAAAGAGAACTTTATTTAGTCATTTTGTAAACTTGAATTTAATTTAGTGTAAGCTGAATTAATTTCAAGTATAAAACACAGTGAAAATCTGTTTATTATTGGGAAACGTTTTCTCATATTATTTCTATTTTATTTTTCATTATGATTTGGACTAGAAGTGGTCGTATTATATTAAATAAATAATTAAAAAGAAAATATATTTAGTTTATTTAAGTTTAAACCTAATTATTAAATAGAGACAAGTTAGGTTTATAAAATTGGCATCCCTGTGTGATTTTTCTAAGAGGAAAAGATACGAATTTAAATTAAATAGTAAGATATTGAGTCATTTCAATTAAGTACTTATACTTTAAAATGTGTAATTTGTTATTTAAAATGTGAATTTTGTTCACGAATTTAAAAAACATCTGTGCGTTTAGTTTCTTTAGAGAAGCTACATTATTTGAAAAGTTTGAAAAGTTGTGGAAGAATTCAAAGACGTCATGGATATTAGTTCATTGTTCACGGTGCTTGAAATATATTTGAAAAATTTTAGAAAGGATCAATGGGTTGAAATAACGCTGTCAAATATTGAAAACAAAGTTTTAAGAAAATTAAAAAATTTAACAATGAAGAGTTTAAGAAAGAATTAATCTCAATATACACAGTGAATACTGTTGAAACACCAATTAATTTTAGTAAACTTTCAATGGTTAAACAATCGTTGAATGAAAGTATTTCAGATTTTGGTAGATCGGTAATTGGAATGGTAAACAAGTTATTCCCGTCGGTAAATGAATGTAATGATATTGATAAAATAATCCAAGAGCGATTGCGGAAGGCTTATTCGATAAGAAATTAAGAGAAAAAGTACGTTCAAAAATGCTGAAAATGAGGAACATAACAAAGGATGAAAATTTCAAAATTTTTGACCTGATTAAATATGCAGAGTGTAAAATGGCTAGTTTTGACGAAGACACAGTGAATACAACCAAGTTTGGTACAACAAGTGACAGTGATGCACAACATGAACATTCACATAAAAAAAACCAACAACAATTGGAATCATTTAGTAGAGCTAGACCAGCCTATAATAAATATAGTAGCAGCACTCAGTACAGCCAAAGATACCAAAACATAATTATCAAAACCAATCTGTACAAAAGTCTAATTTTGGACAAGTTCAAAAAACAGAACAAAAAAATGATGAAAAAATTTTAGTAATTAGCCAAAAGGGTAAAATAGACACAATAAATCGACCAATCGTCGGGAAAGCATTATTTAATAATACTTTGGTAAACTACTTGTGGGATACAGGTGCTGATAGAAGCATCATAAATATATAAACTTTTAATTTAATTCGTAGACATGACCCAAACACGGTGATGAAACCATACAAAGGTGGTAAGATTTATTCTTGTACAAATGAAATGAAAATTTTTGGAGTTGTTTACTTAAATCGCTGTTTAATAGTTCCAAATTATAATTTTGAGAATACAATGGTAATTGTCACAGAAAATATATCTGAATATGATTGTGTAATTGGAAAAAACATGATTAACAAAATACCAACATTAAAAAATAAATTTAACTCAATTTACCCTAAATTAAAAGAAATGTCACAGAAGATAAAAAAAATATTTTACATTGAAATGCTAGAAAGAAAGAAAAATAAAATTCAAAGAAAACAATTTTTTAATGCCATTAAAGTTAAGTCAGATGAGAATACCAGTCACAAAGACTCTATACAAGATGTAGATAATATCACCGTGGTTAAAGAAGCGAGAGGAGAATATGGAGAATTAAAAAAAATAGCGAGTGTTAGTGGTTATAAAAATAGTGATAAGGAAGACTTGAAAATAGAAATTAAGAATTCTATTAAGGAAGGTCTAAGTTTTCATGAAGTTGACGAAAGCTCAACTGCTGAGAATGAATCTGATTTGAATAATTTAGAATTAAACGACATGGTGGTGAAAACAAATGAGGAAAATCACTGTGAAGCAGTGGAATTTATTAATTCACTTATGAATTTTAGAGGTCGACAATTGGTCGCAAAATTAAACGACATTAGATCGGAAGATGGTCAATGGTTTCGCTCAAATAATCGTCTCAAATTATTCGATAACCAACGTTTATACTATCACGAAGAAAAAACCAAGTATGTTAAAAAACAAAATGATATAATCGATGGTCGAGAATCAATTACAATTCAAGAGTTAAGAGCCGAATTAGCGGCTGAAAAATTAGGAAGGGAGGAGGACCAACAGCAATTGGTTATTGTTAAAGAAAAATTAAGTAAGGCAAACAGGAGAATTAAGGAATTGTTGGTGCAAAATGAGCGATTTCAGTCAGCTTAGAATAAAATAAAGATGGCTAATGATAAAATGGCGAAACAATTGGAAAGAAATGATAGTACGATTGATGAATTAAGAAAGCAAATGGAACAATGTCACTGTGATAAACAGAAAAATTCAAATTCAAATTGATTACAAAATGATTTTAATATTGTTGTTATTTTTTCAAATTTAATTTTAAGTTTAAAGTATGTTCAGGGATTAAAAATGTTCAAATTATTAGTTTAAATTTTTTTGCATTTATTTTGTTTTAAATATTTTGTTAAAATTAATTATGTTCAAGTTGTTTTTGGAACACTAGGGTTTCCTCTATTAGGGGGAGGTATGTTGTAGTTCTCAAGACACTACAACTGCTTTCAATCAAAAAGAGAACTTTATTTAGTCATTTTGTAAACTTGAATTTAATTTAGTGTAAGCTGAATTAATTTCAAGTATAAAACACAGTGAAAATCTGTTTATTATTGGGAAACGTTTTCTCATATTATTTCTATTTTATTTTTCTTTATGATTTGGACTAGAAGTGGTCGTATTATATTAAATAAATAATTAAAAAGAAAATATATTTAGTTTATTTAAGTTTAAACCTAATTATTAAATAGAGACAAGTTAGGTCTATAACAATAAATTTATTTAGATCACACTAATGCTAGTTTAATCATAATTGAAATCAATCCATTCAAACATTTAGTTCATTTATCATTGTCATTTATGCCTGTTAATGACTCCGATGTCAAAAAGTATCTTGCTACTTGTCTCAAGACCCTCAAGGATGAGTATAATAAATTATCTAAATTATTCGACGAAACAAAACTACAACTCAATCAAAAAATAGACAACACCCAACAGCTATTATCTCAAAAAAATCACGAATGTGATAAATTACGCGTTGAATTGGACTCACAATCGGAAAGATTGATGGCCAAACACATGCAAGAGTTGAGTTTTGAACGAGATAAATCGGTTCAAAATCAATTTAGTCTACAACAAAAATTCGAAAAAGAAAAAAAAGACTTGGAAAATAATCTAATGAAGACAATAAAGCAATTAGAGCAGCGTTTAAACGATTTAGAAATGACAAATAAGGATTCGTATGAGAAAAAGTTTAAATTCGAAGCACAAATTCAAGAAATGACTATTAAAAATACGACTCTATTAGACGAGTACAATTCAATTAAAATGGAATTGAATACAATACGAAAAGAAAATTCCAATTTGGACACGGAAATGCACACAAATGAGAAATTACTGAATCAATTGAGAAGTCGAAATTCATCACTTGAACAAGAAATCAAAGAGAAACGCGATCAAATTGAAAAGACTCAAGATTTTTACAATCAAGAACAAGAAAATCGAAAGAAATTAGAAGAGACTCTTAAGGAAAAAGTACAAGAATTAAAAAAGAAACAAGGCGAAATTAATCATTATGTTGAAGAGTTCAAAAAAGGCAATGATGTTGTGACTAAATTACAAGATAGAGAAAAAAATCTAGTCAATCAAATTAAATTAAAGACGAGAATTCTAACAGAACAAGAAAAAGTAGTCAAAGAAAAAGAAAAAGAATTGAATGATTTGAAAAATCAATTTAAAGAGATCAATTTAAAATTGGATGAAATGAGTAGTGAGAATAAAGAGTTGAAAGCAAGTGTTACAAAAAAGACAAGTGAATTGGAAGAAGCGGCCAAATTACTTAAACGAGATGAGAATATAATTAGCTGGTTGAATAAACAATTAACTGAGAATAATATTACTAGTGGTACTGGTATCGGTGGCGGTGGTGGTGTTGGTGTTAGCAGTGGTTTAATGAAGACAAGTCAAGGTTTTGAATCGAATCAATTTAGACCATATGGTACTATAAATTCAACAAATAATAATTTAATATCATGTTCAGTAAGTTCTATGGGTGGTGATAAAACAAAAACAACGGGTTTTTATGCAAGTAGAGGAGTGTCTGGTTCAATGGAAAATGAAATGGACTCATTGCCATTGACATTAAGACAAGTTGATTTGAATAAATCAGCATCGAATAGTGTATCAGCTAAATTAGATCCGAAATATTTTCAAAGTAGTCATTCGCCACAAGCATTGACAAATAATTTAGACTCATATAATAATGATAATACATTAACAACGGCTTATAAAATGAGTAATATTAAAACTGGTCAATTTGTTGGAATGACTAAGTCAAATGAGATTGATCAACAACAGAATGGTATGAATGGAAGAATGACATCTAAATTTACTAATGTTCAATTTTCAAATGGTCAAGAGCAAACTTTACAGCATACAAATACAGCCGCGAATTCAAATGGTCTTAAAAATAATCCGTCTTTAGCATCCGCTTATTTTCCTATCAATTAGATATTAAATTATAAATCTTATTTTTTTTTTATCTAAATTTTTTATAACGATTTTTTTTTTATTGAATGGCCTCTAATTATAAATATTGACTTTTAATTTTTTTTATCTTTCTTTTTTTTTTTGCTTCATTTTTGTAGATTAACTGGGATCTAAATAAATTTATTTTAAACAAATTCCTTTTTAGAATTCACTGTTAAATGTTCTTAATATTAATTGTAAATTGTTTGTCGATGATATTTTAATTTTAGAAAATAATGATTATGAACTCGCCTCAAGTATTATTTAAACTTTGAAAAATTAACAAAAAGTAAATCAAAAAAACATATTGTTTAGGTTTTTGAAATGCTTACAACTGATAAGTTTTCTATTATTGTTTTTATATTTGTACAAAATAAAAGTCATTTTTATATAGGATAAAAAACATAGATAAGATAAATCATGCCTTTTTTATCAAAGATAAAATTATTGATGTTAAAAAAGTATTATTTATTACAACCAACATATTTAAAAAATCTACTTGATATCGAATAAAGCTATAAATTAAAACTATTTCAAACTTTACTAAACTAAAAGAGGCCTATTTCGAATCACTCAATTTAGCATTTTTAGTGCTATTTTTTTGCCACATCAACAAAACAGAAAAAAAATTTTTTTTTTCATGGAACTTTTTTCGAGAAATGGCTAAAAAATATACATATTCAAAAATTTCTTTTTATAACTTTTTGAATTTTTTTATTATTGCCTATGAGTCTGAAATAAACTAAATTAAATTAAATATTTGAATTTTTTTCACATTTTTTTTAATTTTTATTATAGATTTGGACGATGGCAAAAATTCATAAGCCATTTTCCATTTATCTGATTTGAGATTTTACTTAGTACCAAACTTACTTTCAACTACTCCATCCATAGACCAAATTCTGAACATATCTAATACAAATGGTTCATGTTCATTATCTGGTACAGTCACATTATTGTCTATTCATTCTTATAAGCCGCTTTAGCTAAATTTCGACCTCTTTTTTCCTTTCTTAAATTCAGGACAAGGTTTAAATGTAACAATTGTAATTGCAATTTTTAATTCAGATTAAATAATTACAGTATTTATTAATAAATTGTGACAATAAAGTAATAAAAAAATAAATAAATATTTTTGCTCAACTATGATTTTTTATTTTTTAGCAAAAAAAAAAATTTTTGGACAAGAAAATAAATGGCCTGGCTTTATGTTGAGTTAGTTTGATTTAAAAAGTATTATGCTTTAATCAAAGTGGTTTTTAAATGTTTATATTAAATAGGGCTGTTTTTTCAAATACTCAAGACTAAAATTCATCGAAGTTCAAAGTTTATTTCCAACATCACTACGAGAGAGTTCTAATTTAAATTTATTTATTTATTTTTATTCTTAAAAATGTTATTCTTTCAATCGCTTATCTTAAAACTTTACCTATTATTTATTCTCAAATTAAAAGTGTAGTATTTTTCGTCATAAATTTTATTTTAATATCTCCAAAGATGCCTTTACAATAGATACAAGTCTAAGTATTTTGAATCACTTTCAAACTAGAGACCGTTTTATTTTTTGTTTATTTTTTATGAAATGTCTAAGCAACTAAAAATTCAAAATTAATATACTTGCCATTTTCATTACTGCACTCCTATTAAAACTGTGTAGTAGCTGTATCGTAGCGTACCCTCTCAAATTCGAGTAGTATCCATTCCGAAGCGGACTTAACTACCGTATCATAAATTCAAGAAAGTTACCAAAAATTGATTATTTTTGATTAAAATTCTTTGAAAGGAAATAATATGATCTCTTTGAAAGAGAAAAAGGTAGGTGTAATTTCCGAAAAAGTATAAAAGTATTTATAAAGATTATACTTTATATACTTTTCCTAAAATTGTTCAATTTGGTATAGTTTTAATGGGAAAACTATTTTTCTGCTATTATTGATCGATATTGGAAAAAAGTATAAAAGTATATGGAATTTTTAATTTTACCAGTATAAGTATAAAATTTATATACTTATAATCATATTCTTTAGAATATTTCTTATTTTTTTATATACTTAAACTAATAACTAATTTTTACGCTTCTTTTTCTTTATTTCAATAAAAAAAATTCAAGTAAAACTGATTTTAAAAAAATTTATGAACTAATACTATTAGACAAAAATAAATAATGTCACTGAAAAAACAACAACAACAAATGTCTCGACAAAATCAACAACAACACTAAAGACACCAATATTTACTCAAACAGCTGTTCCAATATTAAAACCATGAGTTCGAAATATGATTTCATAAGTATAAACTCATATTTTAAACCAAAAATACTTGAAAACATTATTAAAAGACATAAGAGTAATTTTTATAAGAAGTTTATTAAGTGAAAAATTTTATACTTATACCTGTTTACTTCAACTAAGTATAGTATAATGGACATCCCTAATCTACAACAAAAAATCGAAAAAGAGAAAAAAAGAATTGGAAAATAATCTAATGGAGACAATAAAGCAATTAGATTTATTTTACTTTACAGAGCCTCTCTCAGGCAATTTTTTCATTAGTCGAATATTTTCAGAACTAATTAAACAGGAAAATCGAGATGCAGCAGTCCAATTGTTGACCATTTCGAAGCTAAAAATTTAATAAAGACGAAAATTAAAAAATCTAAATCATTTTTTTTTAAATCAAAAGAAATTTCAGATCAGATAATAGGATAAAATGAATTTTTATGGTTTTAAATAGAAAAAGCATTAACAAAAAATATTAAAATGAAAAAAATTTAATAATTCAAACATGTAATAAATTTATTAATTAAACCTTTTTGAAAATCATATGTACAGTGAATTCTCGATTATCGAGACCCACGATTATCGAGATTCGAGACTTTTTTAGCAAATTTTTGTTTCCCGAATTTTTCTAAACCTTTTACATGTAAAAAAAATTCGACTATAGAGACTAGAGTCTCGATAATTTTTTTTTTATCGAGACCTTTTTCTTAGTTGAATTGATACAAATCAATGTAAATTTTACTTTTTTTTCGAAACTTAATTTTTTTTATTATTTAAGCAATTATATTATGAATTAATTTATCAATTATTCTATCAACTATCTTATACTTTTCTTTTTTCTAAATTTTTTTATTTTTTTCAAGTTCAAGTCAAGTTTCAAGGTTAATCAACAGGCTAGTGCCCATATCTATTGCTAGACTGATTAACACTTCATTTATTCATTAAAGTTAAAATAAAAAACATTGTTATTATAAAAATTAATTTGTTGTCAAAATTTTCTAAATTTTAAAAAACAAAACTTTTTAAATTCAAATTTAATTTATCAAAAATCTTAATAGATTTTTCATAAATTAAGTTGATGTTGTTGAACATTGACAATTTGAATGTACTAAACTTAAGTACCAATTTATCAACAATGAATTTATTCGATAATCTTGAATAAATATATTTAAATGTATTTTCACCACTTTTTGTTCTTGACCCACATTCAATGATTCGATCTTTATTTCTTAATTCATATTTCAGATTTCGAGTCTCATTTTTGGCTAACTGTTCTTTCAAAAGTGGTGGTGAGTTAGCAAAATTAATTATCTTGAAAGAAAATGTTAACATTCTTTCTAAAGCTCTATGCTGAAAAGCAAATAGACCGTATTTTTCTAACAAATTATTTAATTCATTGAAATTTGATGAATTCAAACTTATTCTAAGTAATTTATAAATACATAAATAGAAGCAATTTGCTAAACGCTGAATTGCTTCTTTAGAAAAATATAAAATTAATGTAAATACATAGTCAAAGTAAGGTAAAATAAATGTTTTAAAAAATTGAATTTTGACAGAAGTACATAAATAAAATAATCTTTTTATCGAAAAAAGTTTTTTATTTACAGATAGACAGACTTCTGAAACTAATTTCTGAAAATTTAATTTATCATCAATGGTAAAACCTAAAAGTCTAAACTCGCTAACAACATCAATTGAAGCGCCCTTAATTTCAATTTTTTTCGGGATTTCTATTTTTTTTTTAGTAAAAATCATAAAGAATGTCTTATTCCAGTTAATATCAACCTTATTAAAGTAACACCACTCGTTCAAATCCTCAATTATTTTTTCAAAATCTTTCAAAATCTCATCCAACTTTTCTCCAGACTTGGCTAAGGTCGTATCATCCGCAAATAGTTCAATAAAAGCCCTTAAAATACATAATGGGAGGTCATTTATAAAAATTAGGAAGAGAAGAGGACCAAATACAGACCCTTGAGGGACCCCATATTTTAATTTACCTGGTTTTGAAAGAGTATTCTGCAATTTTACTATTTGTGATCTATTATTAAAATAGTCAGTCATTAGCCCTAATGAGTTATTATCAAAGCCATAGTGAAATAATTTCAAAAGAAGAATCAAAGAATCTATTAAGTCAAACGCTTTTCTTAAATCAATAAACAATGCAAGTGTGATGAGCTTTTGATCAAGAGCATTGTTTATGAAAGATATAAATTCATGAATGGCTGTTTGGCATGAAAAGCCAGTTCTAAAACCATGTTGTCCCTTGAAGAAAATTTTATTCGATTCAAAATAGTCTGAAATCTGTTTAGCCAAAAGCTTTTCAAACATTTTAGCTATTGGCGATAAGACAGATATTGCCCTATAGTTATCTATTTTAGTTTTATCTCCTTTATTTTTGTAAAGTGGGGTGACAATAGCTATTTTCCAATCCTCCGGAATTTTTTTCAATTCCAAACAACTATTAAATAGTTTTAAGAGAATCGGGGAAAATATTTCCGGCATAGCTTTTAAAACTTTGGTATGAATACCTATATAACCAGGTGAACTTGAGTTTAAAAGTTCACTTATAGATTTTTCTATTTCTTTTAAATCAAAATTCTTAAAAGAAAACCCCGGGGTCTTAAATGTATTATTTCTTTTAAATTCTTTGAATTTTTCGAAAATATATTTCGAGGATTCATCTTCAGTCGAAAAAGAAGTTGATTCTACATTTGAAAAAAAGCTATTAAACATCTCAACTTGTTCAGGAATTGAATTAGCACTAATTTCACCGTACTGAATATTTTCAGGACAGTCATCAAATGCTAAATCACTCCTTATCTTAATTGATGATCTATAAAAATTCCAAAATTTTTTAGAATTTTTAAAATCATAAGATGTTTTATTTTCGAAATATTCTTTAATTTTTCTTCTATTTAAAGATTTGAATTCTCTCCTGGCATTTTTATATTCTATTAAATTTTCTTCATTTTTTTCTTCCATGAGGATATGATGACAGTAGTCCCTATATTTTTTGGCAGAATTAAGCTCCTCATCAAACCAAGGAGAGTGATCTTTATTTTTATTTTTAAATTTTTTTAAAGGACAACATAATTCAATGGCTTCAATAACTTTATCCTTTACAAATCCCCATTTATCATCTATATTTGGGAACTTATCTATTTCAGAAAAGTTAATTCTTAAAAGAGTATTTTTTAAGAGATTTAAGTTCTTCTCCGAATAATTTCTGAATGATTTAATAGGTTCATTTTTTGTTTCTAACGGAAAATTAAAACTTGCCACAAGAAATTTATGGTCACTGTATGGGCAACCAAAAACTTCAGATTTTGGATCTAAATCATCTTTACAAATTATATGATCTATTTTACTAATTTTTACTTTAGTATCACCTTTTTTGTTTGAATTTATCCCTATTCTAGTAGCCTCTTTGGTAACAGATATTAGATTAAAATTTTTTAAAAATGATGAAAAATAGGAATCCTCATCAGATGGGTCCATATTTAGGTCCCCTACTATTAAAAAATGGTCATTTGTATTATTTGATAATATAAAATTTTCAACAAATTCTAAATATTCCCTATTTTTCAAGGATGGTGGTTTATAAGAAAATAAAATATTAACTTTTTTTCCTCCAGAAAAAAGACCTACTGAAATTCCTTCAAAATTTTTTGAAATTTCTGTCTTAACAATTTTTATATTTTTTTTTATTAGAACAATTATACCACCACCGTCTCGAAATCTATCTCTTCTTAGTACTATATAATTAGTATCTGAAAGAAAACTAAATGGTATTGTTTCATCCAATTTAGTCTCATTTAAAGAAATAATATCATATAATCCTAAAGAAATGACCTCTTTAATTTCATTTACTTTTAAAAATAACGAATTGATATTTAAATGTATTATCCTAAGGCCTATATTATTAAGGCTAAAATTTTTAAGATTCTCTAAATAATTCGGAAATGAAGGTGTGAAGTATTTTTTATTAAAATAATCGTCTTCAAAATTAAAAACATTAGGAAGTAGATCGGCCGATATTAAACCTTCTAAAGACCTAATATCCCGTTTATTTATATTTTTTAAATTTTTTATTTTTTTCATTTTTTCATTTTTTTCGACCTGAACAAAAGAGAGGCAATTCTCCCTATGTTTATTAAACCAGGCCGTAGATTTATAATCTTTACTACATTTTGGGCATTTAATTGTAGACTTTGGCTTTACCATTTTAAATAAATACAAAAATTAATATTATATATAAATATTCAAAAGAAATATAAAAAAAATTACAAAAATAATAAAAAAAAAAAAATACGGACAAAAATAAAATTTAAGTTTAATAAAAAAATAAAGTAAGTCAAAAATAATTATATTTACTTATTATAATAATAAATGCTCTGAGTCAGCTTGAAATTGAAATAAAGTTTTTGAAATAAAATTGAAATTGTTATTGATGCTTTTAAATCGATTAAAACTGATAAAATCGAAAATATTATTATTAAACATATAGGTCGATCGATAGGTAATTTCACTAGCTTTTAAACTGTAAAATTTCAGTTTAAAAGCTTAAAAGTGTACGACGTTAATTACCTTTTAATTCGAAATAATTGAAAATAATTGATTTCTTTCAATATTGATTGGAATCACGCTTAAAATTAGTTTAATAAAACTGTCCAAGGCCAAGTATGAACAACTGAATCAGAACCGCCGACTATTCGATAATTGAAGCTCAATCCACATAAATTTGTCATTGAAAAATTTTTTTTTTTCTTTATAAATTGTAAGTTTATAATTTAAAAAACAAAAAACGCACGATACTGCAAGGGTTTACGGTAAATAAGGTCGTACCAGTGAAGTTAAGGGGAGTTTTATTTCTTCTTTTTTAGAATATGATTATTGAATATTGAGTTGAACCCTAGCGCTTGATTGGCTGCTGATTTTAGGGTAATATTTTAAATCTATTTTTCTAAATATACCTAGTTCTTTTATAAGTTTAAAACTTGTAATGTTTTAAACTAAAAAAGGACAAAAAAAGGACATAACAAAAAATCTGTTTCCGTTAAGTTTTGATTTCTCTAAATAAATATAAAACCAATTGGTTTATTCTTTTGTGTTCTATAACAACTTTACCTACAAGTTTGAAATTTCATTAGAAAAGTGCGATGTTTCAAAATATTTCAAATATTTTGAAACTTATTAAAAAAATATTTGAATGTTTTTTTTTTAATGAAGGTGAATCAAAACAAAATATCTTGATCTAAAAAGCCAAAAGAATTTACTCATCTCAACCAAGTAGCGTATTTTGTTATAGTAATTTTCTAAATATTCAGAATAATCTGAAGGTCTATGTTTCAGCAACTTTTAAATTCAAAGGATCTTTTAATTTATTTTTACTTTTTTAAGGGTGTTTATCTCATTCTTAATTTTGATTGGGGATTTTATCAGGAAATTAGACAAGTCTTTAAAAATTTCCCTTGTCTAAACTAAAGAGCGTATTTAGTTATAGTGATTTATCAAATATTTAAAAAAAAAAATTAAATTTTTTTTAAAAATTAAATTATTTGGAAAATTTACTATAACTAAATACGCTACTTAGATCAAGCATATTTAGTTTTGATACATCTTCATTGCAAAAATAACACTCAAATATTTTTTTCAAAAAAATATTTTGAAACATCGCTCTTTTCTAATGAAATTTCAAACTTGTAGGTAAAACTGTTTTAGAACACAAAAGATTAAACCAATTGTAAAAATATTTAATTAAAATGATGAAAGGACTTAAATAAGGATAAAAATAAAATTCGAAAATTAGAGAGAATTCAATCTTCGAAATTAAGTCTTCAATTTTCAATTTTGAAGCTAAAATATTTTTTTTTTAATTTTTAAAATTAAATTTTCATTTTTTCGAGACTTTTTTCTAAAAATCACAAAGTCTCGAAAATTGGTTAAAGAGACAAAATTATCGAGACTCGTTTTTTTGTTTCCCAAACGAGTCTCGATAATCGAGAATTCACTGTACTTTTTTAACAAAACACAAAAATTGAAACTACTTTTTAAGTGATTTTCTTGATTTCCAAGATATTAATAGAAAAATGATTTTATTGTTTTACCTTTTGATGTTTTCCTATATTTCTTTAAAAATTTTTAAGTGTCTACTAACAGACGTACTGACGGAAGGACGAGCTCTGTACAGTAAATTTCAATTCATGCAAATCTAAATAACTCTTGAGCGGAAAGTAATAAAATTATTCTGTTATTACTTCTGTTAACAGACTGTAACAATTTTGATACATCCAAAAATATAGGTGTGCGTGATTTTATTACATTTTAATTAAAACAAGCTACACATTATTTTAAATATGTTTTTCTTAACGAACAGAGTAAGTTAACGAAAAACTCAACATTAAGTCTGTTCTGAAAAAAAAAGTTCCATTTTTGGTTATTGTCACTGTGTTGGCGATATTCGAGTAAACGATTTCAATTTTATATTTCTTACATCCTTGTCTGATGAGGTTAAGTCTACAAAAGTCAAATATTAAAGATAAATAGATTTTTTTAAAATTTATTTAAAATTAACAAAATCTAAATAACTCGATTAATCGTAATATGGTAAAATTAAACTTTTACACTGTATAATAGTAATAAACGAAATTCTAATTTATTCTAAACGATCTAAAAATTTTAATTTAAAATTTATAAAAAATGTTTGTTGATTAAATCGACTATTAATGAATTTTACGCTTAAGTCATTTATAAATTTCATATAAAGATTCTCGCTTCCGTATAAATCCATAGGTGATTCTTTACTAAACTGTATTCCTTCTATATTAAGTTCTCTTGTAATGGAACCAGATATAGCCCAACCATAACTGGGAATAACTTCGCTTTCTTGGGCCATCTCGTAAACATCGCCGCCCCCGAATGTAAAAGCTAATGCGATTCCTCTCAATTGTTGGATAAAAAATCCTCTTTCTATACCATTACCGATTTTTCCACCCTGACCTGGAATACCAGGTTTTCCATCTACTCCAACAGGACCAAATATATTTGAAGTCCACCATTTAAAAGTTGGGCTTTTAACTGACATCATTTTGTTTTGTCCACTTCTTCCACCATTTCCTCCTTTTCCCGGTTTTCCAGAATTACCACCAGCTTGTCCTGGACTACCATTTCTTGCATGATATCTTGAAGATTTTTTAACAACACCATTGTCTTCCCAAACAATTATTCTTGTTAAATAACAACTTTTTAGTAGATCTTCATTGCATCCTCCTAAGGCTTCAATAACTCTATTAGGTAATCTTGGCGCTTCTGAATTTATTACATTAGTACAATACATTTCATTTAGAGAACAGTCTGAATGAACTTCATGAGGTAATGCGTCTGCTCCATTTTGACCATCGACTCCATCCCCTCCTAAGTAATAAAAAAAATATAGTTGGGCTTTTTTTTCTGTCTCTAAAATTAAATATTTTGTCAAATAAGAAAATTATTTTATAGTTGGTCAGTTTTTTTTGTTCAATCAACATATTTTTGATTTTCAATTATAGGCATAAAAAGCTAAAAAAGTATATATTTAGGAGCATTCTTACTTAGATGTAAATTTGTTTAATGGTTTAAAATAAATTAATTAAATTTAATTTCAAAAACTTATATATAAATATACGAAGCCCTTCCCATATAAATATTTGTCAGAAATTGTCATCATTTTTTTATGTCATGTCTACATTTGTTTACATTATATGCAAAGTTTTAAAAACAAAAATGTTAGTTTAAAAATCCAGTAAGTGTTCTGACTCAAAAATTAAGATTTTTATACTTTTCTCTGAAATTTAGTAGTTATTTTTGAAAGTTAAAAATGAAAAATTATTCTTAAAATTTAGAACGCATTATAAAATTAAATTAGACATTAAACTTGCTTAAAATAACAAAATAAAACAAAAAACATTTTGGTTTTCAATAAAATGCCGAAACACAAGGAGGAATACCTAATCCTGCGGAAAAGCATATCTTAAAAGTATAAAATATACAGGAGAGTCTTAATGGCAAATTAATTAGGGTAAAAAAATATGCATATTAGGCTTTCAACGAATAAATAGTAAAAAGATTAAAAACAACCAAAATAGTAAATCATAAAATATTAGATTAAGTTTGTAAATCATACCATCTTGTCCTGGTCCGCCTTGACCACCATCCGATATAACGATCAAATTTTCATTATAAATATTATCATAAATGATTTTTAAATTGCCTCCGCTATAACCTGGAAGTCCAGGTTTTCCGTTTTCACCAGCACTTCCTAACTCTATTCCATTTTTAGCCTTATATAAATTGTCCGGATAACCTGGAATTGTTCGGCATCTTAAATCAATTGTGACTTTGTTTGAAAAAACTACATTTCTTGCTATAACAATTAAATTAGGATGATTTGTTTCATATTTGTCTTGAGATAATGAAAAGCTAACATCAAAATCAAATGTATGAGTAAGAAAAATGTGAATGGCTTTAAGATCTTGCTTTATTGGAGAATCTTTGAATTTAGCTTCAAGTTCATTCAATACTCTGCTCATATTGCTAAAGTAACCAGTATATTCAAAAACTCCATCTTTTAAAGTAGAATCGTTTTCTTGGTAATATTGTTTGATCTCATTTTTTAAAGCTAAATACTTTGATATGAATTGAGAACCAAGCCATTTTTTCTTATAAGAAACATCAATTTTTTTGTTAATAGGTAAAAAATTGTTAATGCTTGTATGGAGAAGAGTCCTATTTTTTAAATCCGTAACCTCAATTATTTTCTGTGTTTGTGGATCGTCTAAAAAACTAGTTATATTAGCTAACTCGGTGAATTTATCATGATATGTCGAAAGAAAGTTCTCTAAATTTTGAATTTCGTTGATATCCTTAGCTTGGTTTACACTTTTGAAAAAATACTCGGATAACTGATCTATTACTAATTTTTCAATATCAGTTGCTAAAACTTTTAATTGATATTCATTATTTTCTATAAACTTATCGAATATTTCTTCAAATTGTTTATTTAAATTTACATCTATCCATTTTCTATTAAATGTATACAAATCTTGCTTTGGAAATACATTATCTATATATTCTTTCAATAGTTTATATCTAGTTTGTACTTGTTGTGTTATATTTGTTTCGAAAAACAAGTCCCATATTTTTAAAAATATATCAAGCTCAAGAACATCACTCGTACCATATCCGTGAACTTTTTTAACTCTGAATACATAAATAGATATAGATTTCATAACTTCAGTTGAGAGCTGTATAATATTATTTAATCTAAGCTTATAATCTGTAAGACTTTTGTCAAATGTTGTTTTTAGATCTAATTCGAACGAGTTGTATTCTTTGATAAAAACTTGATTTAGCTTTTCAAGCAAATTATTTAATTGAGAATCAATATCTATATTAATCCATTTTCTTTTGAAAACTAAATTATTGAGAGTTCCTTGCGGCAGAACTTCTAATAGAAATTTAATAAAATTTGTTCTCGTCAATAATTGACTTTGCTCTTGTTTATTCATAATGGCTTGATCGATACTATTTAAAAAAGAATCGAATTCTTGTATTTCTTTACCAGCATCCTTTATCTTAGCAATTATTTTATAAGCTAAAATTGAACTATTTTTAAATTGATTAACTCCTAAATTATCAAAGTATTTTGTAAGCTTTTCTATTAATTGTCTATTAAAATCTCTCTCAAACAAATTGTAATAATATTCAGCATGTATTAATAGATTTGGTATGTAACTTTGTTCTAGCCTGACTCTTAATTTGGCGTCTTTTGTTTTAAAATAATTTAGTTTGTTAGTCATGTTTAGAATTTTGATTTTTTGGTCGTTTTCTAATGGCCCTTTTTTTCTCGGGTTTGAAAAAATTTCTATTTGATTATCATCAATTATTTTGCGAAAAACCAGATCTTCATTTTTATTTTCAGCATTGATTTTATCACCATCCAAAATATGGTATATTCTTTTTTTTATTTCATCCAAAATTTCTTCGTCTGAAGATCCTCGATTATCAACAAGACTAACAACAATACCAATAGATTTTGATAAATTTTTTGTATCATTATCATCGAATATTCCTAAAAAGTCTGAAAAGCCTTTGATGCTATCTCGAAATTGTAGTCCTTTTTCTTTCAATTCGCTATAAGCGAGCATCAATATAAACTTAATTTCCTCAGCATCATTGGTAACCATTTTTCTAAAGAAACCATTAGCCATTTCAATAGACAAACCACGAGTGTCTCTAAATCCTGGATTGTCAATGAAGCTAAAATCATTCTTTGAACTTGAATAAACAGCTGGATAAATTGTTTGAGATTCAGGTTTATGACCAATACCGAATCCACCCGGTAAAGTTTGATTAGGATTGGCTAAATCTAAAATCCATTTTCCACTTTGTCTAACACAAACAAGTGGTATGTCATTTAAATAATTAACCAATGTACTTTTTCCAGTTCCAGTCAAACCCATTACCATAACAAGTTTTTTCCTCAATATGGACGTAGGCACCGAATTATTAAGAAAGTTAAGTTTTGCTTCTTGAATAAATTCAACCAGATCTTTTTCGACTATTATTCCCGAGTCTTTTGGATATTCGATATTTATGGTTAGTGGTTTGGTATTATTAGATTGCACATTTGACCATACTACTGGTAGAAACAAATTCAATAAAAATAAAAAAAGCCGCATTATTCTTAAAAAAAAAACAATTAATGATATCTTTAAATCCTATTTAAATCTAAAAAAATAACAACAATAACCAAAAAAATCAATTTTTTTTATGCCTTAAGTTATTCGGTAAAATATTTAAACAACCTTTTTATTAATATAGAATTGAACTAATAATTTATTTAAAAATTATTACATTTTGATTTAATATAGCAATTTAAAGCTTATCGAAATATTAATGCAAACTTAAACTTTATTTTTTAAACAAAATTACAAACAAAAAAACAGTGTAGATTTCAAAAATATAATTTTAAATTCAAGTTTTCATTATTTCACTCTAGTTTTGTTTTTTAATAAAAGTAAAGTTTTGACTTGATTTTAAAAATTCTATTAACGACTTGACTTCGAAATAAAAATATTCAAAGTCAAGTCAAAACTTTACTTTAGTATTAAAAATGAATCTAAGTAAAGTATTTACTTAAGTTTGACTTTTGACCAACTCTGATTTTAGCATATCTTTTTTATAAATGCTGGCGATTGCGAGCAATGTAAGCTAGTCTATTTTCAAAGTGTAACACTTTTGCTACACCCAGAAATATAGGCTTTGTACAGTAAATATCAATTCGTCATTTCAATTCATGCAAATTCAAATAACTTTTGAATGGAAAGTGATAAACTTATTCTGTAAATTGCTACAAAGTGTAACAATTTTGCTACACTCAAAAATATAGGTCTGCAAAAATCTTGCAGATTGCATATAGAACCTTTTTCAATAGGGTGCTAATTTTGCTTAGTTACAGACATTTTGCAGGACTGTGAACAACAAAATTGTTACATTTTGTAGCAATTTACAGAATAATTTTATCACTTTCCATTCAAAAGTTATAGCAGTTTGAATGAATTGAAATGACGAATTGAAATTTACTTTACAGAGCCAGAAATATAGCAAGATTCTGTAAGTTTGCAAAATTTGCAACCCGTTAGAAAATATCTTATATGGGATCTGAAACATAATTGTTACACTTTGTAGCAATTTACAGAATAAATTTACCACTTTTCGTTCAAAATATATTTGAGTTTGCATGAATTGAAATGACAAATTGAAATTTATTGTCCAGACGCGAATTTTTAACAGTCAATCCTATTTATTTAAAATTTAAAAAAAATTACTTTTTGTTTTAGAGATTCGTCTAGGATATCATCTTTAAAACATATGTAAAAATAGTTTGATAGTCTTGCTTAATAAAAATTTAAACTACTCGGAAATACTGAAGAGTTTAGTAGAGATTTTTGAAATGTTTTAATTTTTGAAATACACTTGAATGGTCGAAATTTTAAGATATTTTTGAGGATTGTTAAATTTTGTTTTAATATGTGTATATATATATTGCAAGTTTTCGAAAAGAACAGGCATTCGAGAGTCAAAATAAAATTCAAAAAAAAATTTTTTTAACCGCTATTTTTAGCTCTTTTGCAATATTTAAAATATTTTTTTGAAATTTTTTTTGACTCTTTTAGGCTCCCTTTTTTTGAAAACTTGCCATATATATATATATATAACTTCTCAAGAAAAGTCAATTAATTTGAAAAAAATTTCCCAATCAGAGAATTTTTTTTATAAATGAGAAAAAGCTTTTGAACAAATTCTTTATATATGCTAAAAAACTTAATTTAAAAGTTCATTTTTTTTAGATAAAAATTGGTTTAACTAGTTGTATGCAAAATATAATACAGCATAAAAAGGTCGAATTACACTGATGATATAGAAACCTTTTAAAGCACTTATAAAGCTTAAAAATTATATTTCTTATGTAATATATAGATTGTAAAATTTTGAATGCTCTATTTGTAAGCATGAATGAAATGATAGAAAAAAGATTAACAAAAAATAGAGGTTTTTGAAAAGCTTTCAATTGATAAATAAAAAAAACTTAAATAAGTACAAAATAAAAGTAATTTATACAAGCAAAAAACCCAGATAAGATGGCAAAATAACTTATTACTTTTACTTTTTTCAATTTAAATCAAATAATAAAATTTATTTTGTTTAGTTGCAAAAAAATAAAAAAAAGTAAATAGTAATAGTAGTAATACTTTATTTTGACGATAAGATAAACCATAAACAGATTTATCAATGTGAATTGTTTTTTTGTTTGAAAAGTTCAAAAATTGACAAGTGAAAAGTGGGAAACGCCTGGAGCAAATTAA
>NTPY01000225.1:577778-632662 GCA_002922825.1 Brachionus calyciflorus | reverse complement strand
TTTCAGTTTTAAATGCCGCATTTATTCTTTAAAAAAATAATGCATTTTTACATGTTTAATGCGTATGGCAAAACTCGAAATTTCGAATTTAATTGCCGCATTTCTTTGCAAGGTAATACGGTATATCATTAAGAACTAGAATTATGCTAAATATTGATTAAAAAAATATATTGTTTACTACAATCAAAACATTTAAACAGTCTGCTTGATATCGAATAATTTTAATTTCCAATCGAACTTTTTTTCTTGAAAGGTTTACAAATTAATCACCAAGTAGATTTTTTTCATATCTAAATAAACTTAAAATTATCAATTTTCTGGCGATATAAAAATAAAATATTTCAGATTTATGCTTTGCGGTTTCTTTAGGGTGTTTTTTAGGAACTTTTCTTCCTTTGGGGTTGAATTTCTATAAACTTAATAAAGAAAGTAAATTTTACCCCATTATCCAAACTGAAAAAAATCTTTTCAACACAGTCAGAAATACAAATCAAATTGATTAAGATATGTAAAGGCCAATTCTCAACAAATTCGTATTTTTTAAATATTTATTTTTTCTAAAAACAAATTACATCGTGTTTTTTTATCTTAGAAAAGTTTAAAAAAATCATCTTCATATTATTCATATGTTCTATCAAAAGGACCTAAATTTCAATTTTTAAAACTTTTGGTTGTTTTTCCAACTATATATAACTTTTTTTTTGTTTTTCTTGATTCAGCGTCTAAAACTACAAAAAGGAATAAATTTTCAGGAAAAAGGCTTATTCAGATTTTTGTCAATTTTCTTTTTCTAATTTTTTTTTTCAACAAAAATTGCTCTGCAAAGCACTTAAAAGTACTTTTGTCATCAAAAAAAATTATTACGTGGTGAAGCGAAGTTTGCTGCATCTGATTTCAAAGTCTGCAAAAAATTGTGCAATTTAATTGCGTATTTAAAAAACAGACTTTTTATGATGGTGTGCAAAATTGCAGGAAATTATTTTTCTAAAATTTTAGAAATCTAGTAATTTTTTTGCTTTTTTTCTCTTTCTCTATTTTTTTTCTTCCGAAAAAATTTTTAGTTAATTTTCTCTATATGAAAAAATAAATAATGATAACTTTAAACCTAATTCAATAATGGTCAAAAGACGTTCAAAATGTAAAGACGATATCCCAAGTTGTTATTTAAGATCAAAATAAGCAAAGACCATAGATAACATTGATCGGAGAACAGAAGAAAACATGATGAAATATTACTTTAAAGCTAAACGGAAATAAATAAAATTCTAATTTATAGAGGAAAAATGACTCAAATAAAAGAGCTTATATTTGAATCTTTTACAGAAAGAAAAATTTTATTTTTCTAATAATTTTATCTATTAATCGGAATTTGAAATTTGAAATAAAAAAAACTCAAATATAAGGTTTTTTTACCTCAAGTCATCTTGTATTTGAGGAAATGTGGTAATTAAAGACAGATCACAATAAATATTTCTCGAATCCTTGATTTCAAAACCCTAAAAAAATTTAGTGAATTTGAATCACAATTTTAATGTCTTTAATTATATGAAAGTAAATTATATAAACTTTAGAACTTAAATTTTATTATTAAAAGAAGTTTTAATAAATAAACAATATTCTGAGACATTTGTAAAATTTTCATACCAAACGATTTTCTAACTAAAAATTCAGCAAAATTTGATCATGATCAAATTTTATCAGAAAAATTGAATCCCTACTTTATTATTTTATTCCTATTTTTTATAAACTTAAAAATTTCTTGAAAAATATTTTTCTAAATAACATATACTTATCACTGGTACTTTTTTCTTTATTCAATAGGTTTCTAAAAGACCAAATAAATTAAATCACTTTGTATTTTATTCCCATTGAATTGAATTCATTTTGTAAAAATGGCCTAATTTAATCTATTCCCCGCCAAAATGAATTTGACAACAATAACGTTTTGAACCATCGCTATTCTCTTTTTTTCCATCAAAACTTGTAATTTTGGTAAATTAAAATCGGGTGACCATTTTTTTTGTGTTGAGAGTACGGTTTTAACAAAGAGAATTTGGTCCATGACAATTTATAAAGGTTTGTCATGGAGTCTGAGTTTACAAAAAAAAATAATATACAAAAAGATTGTCGGAAAAATTAGAACAAAGATTGCTTAGAAATAGTTTTTAATATCAATCATTTTTCGATTGTTTTAATTAAAATTAAAAGTATTCAGAATCAATGTTTTACACCATTTAATGATACACTGTACAGCTGTACAATAAACCTTAAGCTCAAAAATTCGCGCAAATTTTCAAGTAAATCTGGATATTCTTTGACAGAGTCGTAAATTTAAACTTAGCACTGTATTTTATAACATATTTTTTGGTTATTGAAAGCTTTCCCTTCTCAGGAAAAGATAGGAAAAACGGAAAAAAGATACGCCTAAGTCAAAACTATTCTTCATGAATTCCTAATTCGCTTAAATGATTTTAAAAAAGAAATTCGTTTAAAATAAATTTATTTAGATCTCAGTTAATCTACAAAAATGAAGCGAAAAAAAAGAAAGATAAAAAAATTCAAAGTCAATATTTATAATTAGAGGCCATTCAATAAAAAAAATCTTTATAAAAAATTTAAATAAAAAAAGATTAATAATTTAATATTTAATTGATAGGAAAATAAGCGGATGCTAAAGATGGATTATTTTTAAGACCATTTGAATTTGCAGCTGTATTTGTATGCTGTAAAGTTTGCTCTTGGCCATTTGAAAATTGAACATTAGTAAATTTAGATGTCATTCTTCCATTCATACCATTCTGTTGTTGATCCATCTCATTTGACTTTCCACCATATTGACCAGTTTTGATATTACTCATTTTATAAGCCGTTGTTAATGTATTATCATTATTATATGAGTCTAAATTATTTGTCAATGCTTGTGGCGAATGACTACTTTGAAAATATTTCGGATCTAATTTAGCTGATACACTATTCGATGCTGATTTATTCAAATCAACTTGTCTTAATGTCAATGGCAATGAGTCCATTTCATTTTCCATTGAACCAGACACTCCTCTACTTGCATAAAAACCCGTTGTTTTTGTTTTATCACCACCCATAGAACTTACTGAACATGATATTAAATTATTATTTGTTGAATTTATAGTACCATATGGTCTAAATTGATTCGATTCAAAACCTTGACTTGTCTTTATTAAACCACTGCCAACACCACCACCACCACCGATACTAGTACCACTAGTAATATTATTCTCAGTTAATTGTTTATTCAACCAACTAATTATATTCTCATCTCTCTTAAGTAGTTTAGCCGCTTCTTCCAATTCACTTGTCTTTTTTGCCACACTTGCTTTCAATTCTTTATTCTCACTATTCATTTCATCCAGTTTTAAATTGATCTCTTTAAATTGTGCCTTTAAATCATTCAATTCTTTCTCTTTTTCTTTGACTACTTTCTCTTGTTCAGTTAGAATTCTCGTCTTTAATTTAATTTGATTGACTAGATTTTTTTCTCTATCTTGTAATTTAGTCACAACATCATTGCCTTTTTTGAACTCTTCAACATAATGATTAATTTCGCCTTGTTTCTTTTTTAATTCTTGTACTTTTTCCTTAAGAGTCTCTTCTAATTTCTTTCGATTTTCTTGTTCTTGATTGTACAAATCTTGAGTCTTAACAATTTGATCGCGTTTCTCTTTGATTTCTTGTTCAAGTGATGAATTTCGACTTCTCAATTGATTCAGTAATTTCTCATTTGTGTGCATCTCCGAGTCCAAATTGGAATTCTCTTTTCGTATTGTATTCAATTCCATTTTAATTGAATTGTACTCGTCTAATAGAGTCGTATTTTTAATAGTCATTTCTTGAATTTGTGCTTCGAATTTAAACTTTTTCTCATACAAATCCTTATTTGTCATTTCTAAATCGTTTAAACGCTGCTCTAATTGCTTTATTGTCTTCATTAGATTATTTTCCAAGTCTTTTTTTTCTTTTTCGAATTTTTGTTGTAGACTAAATTGATTTTGAACCGATTTATCTCGTTCGAAACTCAACTCTTGCATGTGTTTGGCCATCAATCTTTCCGATTGTGAGTCCAATTCAACGCGTAATTTATCACATTCGTGATTTTTTTGAGATAATAGCTGTTGGGTGTTGTCTATTTTTTGATTGAGTTGTAGTTTTGTTTCGTCGAATAATTTAGATAATTTATTATACTCATCCTTGAGGGTCTTGAGACAAGTAGCAAGATACTTTTTGACATCGGAGTCATTGCCAGGCATAAATGACAATGATAAATGAACTAAATGTTTGAATGGATTGATTTCAATTATGTTTAAACTAGCATTAGTGTGATCAAAAGGCAAAGGGTCTTTAGTGAAGAGTTGTAATTGAAATTTAGGATTGTCCGAGTTGACATCTTTATCACAAGCGTGTAATAAATCAATAAAACGTTGGCCAAATGATCCGAAATCAACTAATAAACCTTGTTGATGTTTAAGAGTTTGAAAGTCCTCTTCAGTCATGTACAATGAGTACAAAAAAAACGGATCACTTTCATCAGTTAATTTGATAATTAACTCGGTTTTATGAGATTGTAAAGTACCTGTTATTTGATAATCAACAGTAATGTGAATTTGTTTGAATTTGTCATCATTTGATTTTGAATTGGTTAGACGAACAAGAATATTTTTCGAGTATAAATTGCCTAATGTACTCATTTTTATTTTTTTATTCTAATACAAAATTTGAATTTTTCTTTTGCTGTAGAATTAATAGAAAAAAAAATTTGAAAAAAAGAATGTTCAGAGAGTAACTATAAAGTACGAAAGAATCACTAAGTAGCGATAAGAAAAATATTTCAAAAAAACTGTACATTGAAATATTTTTTTTTGCATTCAATTTTGAATTAAAAAGAATTTTATTTTTTTTGTTTCAAATGACACTTTCTTTTGACCATTTCTAACTTAACTTATTTGAATTGGAATTTATTTTTTTTTAAATAAATTCCAATTCAAATAAGTTAAGTTTTTCAAATTTAAATTAGCGAAAAGGTCTGTTAAATCATAACCGATTCTGATCTCAAAAAATAATTATTCAATTGTGTAAACTTAACAAAGCGATAAGCACTTTTTGAAATGAGCGCAAAAATATTTAAAGCATATTTTAATATTTTAAGAAAGCTTAATTTTGTAACCATGCAAATTGAATAGTAGCAAGAAAATGTACTTTAAAATTAAAAAAATGCAATTCTTATTTTTTTTTAAATCATTTATATTGAATTGTGTTTAAGTGTTTCTTTAAATATTTTGTTATCTCCACACTATAATATAATTTAATCTCAAAAGTCTGACTCATTTGATTGAGAATATATCACTAAAAAATTGATAATTTTAAGTTTATTTTGAATTGAAAAAAAAGTCTTGGGTGAAGGATTTGAACACTATCAAAAAAATAAAACTAACATGATATCAAATCATTTCGGGAAAAAAAAGCATCCATGTACAATCTATACTTTAGAAAAAATGTATTCCTAAAAAATGACAAAAAAGCCCAATACAATCATTATTACTATTTAGATTTTTTAGTTAGGCAATTTATGATTTGATGTTAGAAAGTAATGTATACTAAGATGAGAGTTTATCAACGCTGAATTATTTCTTACGCTGAAATTTTTAAGAGTCAATCCTTTTTATTTAAAGCTATCATGTAGAATTTTTTTTTATGTTTTATTAAAAATGAGTTGGTTTAGTGTGCAAGTAATTGGGTTTTTTAATTTTTTAAGCTTAAAATTTAGTTTAAGGAAAATATATCTTTCTTCTGAGCTGATTTTATCCAAAGCTTTTAGTTGTTATATGTGTCTTTTTTTCTTTAAGAAAATGACAGTCAAAATTTAATTTATTTTTCGATTTAAATCAATTTTAAAATCATAAAATTTTGTTGGTTAAGATAAGTTAACATTGTTTTTTTTTCAAACAGTAATTTATCGTTTTAAAATCAAAATTATGAGATTTGTGAAGATTAAGTTTGATTTTTTTATTTAAATAATTTTTTGAAGAGATCTCGATTTTTTTTTGGATACAGATCGCATATTAATTTAAAAAAAAAAAACTTGTCCAGAAGAAAATCTTAACAAATAAATCACTTGAGCAATTTAAAAACTAAAGCTAATCTAAATCTAATAAAACATGCTTGATGAACCAATAGAACAATAAAAGAAAAATGCATAAATCCTTTTAGCTCAAATCCTTTAGTACTTAAAACGATTCCTATTTAATTAAAACAAAAAGAAAATAGCATATATTTTATTCTTAGCATAATAATAATAATACTGATTATTAATATTTAGGAAAATTTTTTTTATGTTAAAAATTCTACATTGATTTCTAATAGAAAACGAAAAAAAAATAAATCTGCTATTTGCTTCAACTATATTTACTAACCCGTTTTTTAGTATTTTATATATTATTGAAATTGAAAAATAAATCTCTAACGTTTCTCTCATTATTGATTCCTTTTGCTTTTATTTTAGGTTAATTTATGGTAAAATATAAATATTTCTTAACAAAAAACAACATTCTTTTCTCATTTAATATTGTTTTGAAAATTTTCAAGAGAATTAAAGAAGAACAAAAGGAAGAAGAAAAAGAAGACGTAATTTTAAGCATGGATTTGGTCATTGCCCAATCAATGATTAAACCAATTAATAGCAGCTCATCTAATAGTAGTTCTAATCAAATAAATCCATATCAAAATGAAAAAAATGTATTCATACGTAAAAAGCTCAATTCTAAAGACTCATCTTCACAAGACAATAGTCAAGTTAAATTACCCAATTCGGATGAGATTATGAGCGAAGAGGACTATATCAAAAAACAATTAGCTTTACAAAATTTAATTAAAACAGCCAATTTAAAACTTAATCTTTATGTTAATAATGAAAATATTAAAAAGCCAACACCAATTACTGTTCAAATTTATCTCATATTTCTTAGAGTTGGTGAAATTGATAATGTTAAGGAGAGATTTCAAGCTGATGCTTATTTTGAAGCATCATGGGAGGACGATACAGTCGATATAAACACTGGTTTTGATCCAAGACAAAATTGGGAACCAGAAATATTTATTGAAAATGCGGTCGGTAATTTGAAACAAGATATCAAATACAAAGTAGAAAAAGTCAATAATAAAACACGTGTGTACGAAATGAGAAATATAAAAGGAATTTTTTGGGAGAAATTAGAGCTTTGGGATTTTCCATTAGACATACAATCACTTAGTATAACAATAACATCATCACGTAATAAAAATGAAATTAAATTTGTGCCTAGTCCTTACATTGAATCGACTATAAACACAAATGATTTTCAACAACAACAAGAATGGAATTTATATTCGCATATAGAGACATCTAAAAAATATATTTATGACATATGGAAGAAACAAGAGCGTCCTTGTTTTACAATTTCGTCTACTATATCACGTCGACCTGGTTATTTTATATACAATGCATACATGTTAATATTTTTAATAAGTGCTTTAGGTTTTGTGCCATTCTCATTTCAATATTCAGCGCCACATTTTCGCATTCAAACAACGTGTCTATTAATTTTATCAAGTATTAATTTTAGATGGATAGTCACACAAAAATTGCCAACTGTTTCCTATTTGACAACATTGGATAAATATGCCATTGTAGCTTTGATATTTTTAGTTTCATTATGTGCATGGCATGCTCTAATTGGTACGGAATTATTCTCAAGAATAGAAGAGTCTAGGCAATTTATAGATAAAATAGCGCTTATTTCAATAGGCGCTTTGTATTTTTTATTTCATTTGACATATATTAGTTATTTTTTAGTTAGGTATAGACGTTATTCTGGTGTTGGTAATCAAGAAAGCCAAGAAATAGGAACAGGTAAAGATGAGACGACAGATAGTGATAATAGAATAATTAATGAAGCAAATGATGGACAAGATCCAAGAAAAAATAACTAATTATTATTTTTTTTTAATTTTATTTATTTATTCGCTTTTTAAAATTAAAATATGTTATCCAGTCATGTTATCAAATAAATTGTAAACTTTTCTTCTTCTTTTTTTTATTTTTTGAACTAAATTGTGAAAAAAAATTTATTTAAAATAAATTCTACTTAATATATTTCTAAAATTTTTAACTTTCAAAGAAAATTAAATTGTTTGTTAAAAGACACGGAGCTCAAAAAAATAAGGACGTTTTTGTAAGCTACCAATGGCTTTCCTGAGGTTTAAGAGTATGAGAAATGGTTTACAATTGTAGTGGTAACCTAACTAATAAATTTCAAATAAATATTTTGAAATTTGAAATATTTTATTTTAATGTTAAGTTCCCACTAGATGTCTCTTCTTACATTACTATGACAATGCAAACTTATGTTATAAATTATTTCATTCTTATTTTTGGTTAATAACTAAAGTTTGGATTGTCTTAACATTTTATTTGTATTTATACATTTTAATTTTTATAATTTTTTTATCTCATTATTTGAATTAAATAAAATAAAGTTTAAAACAAAAAATTAATTTTTATTTATTTAATTTAAATACGGTCGATCCCAACCGAGATCTATCGATAACCAGTATTCCCCCGGTTACCCTCAAAGTGACCAAGAGGCATAGATCCTATACCTCATTGACCCCTACTGGTTATTATTGCTTAGACCCTTACTACTTGATATACATATATAAAATTGAAACGCTTTACTTCAGATACTTTTGAATAGGGAAACTTATACGTCGTAAATTCCCGCTCGACACAATGAAAAACATTTCCATGTACTCCCGAATACATCCTGTCTAACTTTTGAAAAAAATCATTGGGCTTGTTTTAAAGGAAATCGTAATTACCGTAAACTCTTGCCTATAACTCTAATGGAAACATATTGGATTTCCCAATCACTTTCCATTAGAGTTATAGGCAAGAGTTTACGGTACTAGCTATTTTAAAATTACGAGAAAGCTTAATTAAAATTCGATGTATTTAAAATTACCAAAAAAAGGTTGTTCTTTACCGTATCTCCTTGTTAAGACCCAAGTCTTGACATCTCTTACTCTCATCTTTAGTCCTTTTTTATAATTGTGTTAAGGTTTCACAATTTATAATATTTAAACCACTAAACTTTATTAAACAATTCGGATTCCAAAATAAACTCTTAAACTAAACTAGTTGTTTTTATTTTACTATTAAAAATCCCTAAAGTCTAACTCGAGACTTTACATCCTGAAATGAACGTCGCTTCAACAAAAAATAATTATCTAAAAATATAATCTGATGCTGGAGGAGTTTCTAAAGTCTATCTCAGAATCAGAATTTGAGATAGTAGAACAAAAGAATTATTACTTAAATGGGTTCAATAGTTTTGAGGATCTTCATTTTGAGTGTTTAGATTTGCGCCACGAAATTGTTTCTAATCTTTATCTCAAACTAAATTTTGATCTTATTCTAAACAATTCATTGAATTTGAACAAAATCGAATTTAACGATTATCGAGATATTTGCTTTTTTTATCGTTTGAAAATTTTCTTTACTTTTTTAAAGAGTATTGATCTAAATACAGTTTGGTTATTTGAAAATATTTATCATAAACAAGACAATATTGACATAAGCATACATGATTCTTTTTTAAAAACTATTGGAAAATGTAATTGTAATAATGAAAGAAGTGGTTTATTTCATAATGTTTCAAGTTTAACCTTTGCTCATACTGTAAAATATTCAACAATTGACTCGTGTCTTTTTAAAAATTCATCAATTTATTCCATCAATTTTTATGGCTTAGCTCAAAATTTTATAAAAAATAATTTCATAAATTTTCAAGAAGAAAATCAAACTCAATTTAATTATTTTCATGCGTAAAGATGGTATACTTAAAATATTTCAAAGGTTTTCTAGATAATCAAACACTAAACCCGTTTGTTGAATGTTTAAAATCTATAAGTTTCAAAGGTGTTTTGAATGGCATAAAACCAAATACATTTAATGGTTTTAAAAAGATACAAGAAATATTATTTGACGTTGAAAATTTAGAAGATTTCCTATTAGATTATACTTGGGCGAGCTCGTTAAATTCGGATTTTTCAATTGATTTGAATAATTTGACTCAAATTAATTTATTCTCAAATCGAGTCATAACTATTAGATTTTCATTAGATATTTTTTTCAATGGATTAAAAGATGAAAATTTTTGTTTCTATATTCCTTATTCAAAGCTTATTTTTCCAATATTTAGAAAAGGAGACTGTCACTTATTAATGTAAATTCTGCCCCCAATTCGCCAAAAAATTACGTTTGATAAAAACTTATTTTTTTTGTATATTCTAAATTGTGGAAAAACTTAGCCTAATAGATGGTTATTTTAACAAAAAAAAATTTTTATATAATAATTAGTTAATATTATCTGATTATATATGTAATTAAATGAATATTAATTAATAAATGAATTTAAAAAAAAAAATTAATTTGTTTTTCAATTTAAAAAAATTAATTTTTTTTTCAATATAAAAAAATTAATTTTGTAATTTTTCAATTAATTTTGATCACATGACTGTTTGAATAGTTATATTTAATTTTTTATTTATAATTTTCAAATGTCAAAAAGTGTTGAAAATATATTCTTCGTAATTAAAGAATTATTTATTGAAAATGTCAAGCGGTTCTAATCTTGGAAATAAGAAATGTCCTAAATGTGAAAAAGTTCGATTTAAAGACATTCCAAGAAGCCAATATTTTTCTATAAAAAGCAATGAATCACTAGAAATTGCTAATCGATTAAGACCCGATGTTGAAATTGAATTAATCGATTTTATATGTGTCAACTGTTATAAAAAAGCGAAGCGAATAAAAATAAAAGAGCATTCTACCACACATGAAAAGACACCAAATGAACCTGAAATATTAGCCAATGATATTTTTGAAACAGTTGATCAGAGCGAAACTAATCCAATAGATTTAAATGAAGCAGAATCAAACATTGAGACTCCAAAATCTGAATTAAATATCGAATCTGAAAGAATCGAAAATAAAAATTCAAATGTTAGATCTTCTAAAGATTCGATTATTTTAGACCTCCCAAAATCATATAGTTCACATAAATGTTGTATTATTTGCTTTAAAAACAATTTATATGTTAAGCTTCATATAATTCCATCGGAAGCTAGAGCTCAAACAATGATTTCAAAAGGTATTTTTATTCCTGATCAATGTCGAACATACCATTCACATTTACAAGGTAATCGATTTTAAAAAGAAGCATTAGATTTGATTGTGTCTTTTAAGAACGAAGTAAAAATGGACAGTAAATAAGTCAAATATTTGATATCAAGTTTGATTGCAGCGGTTAAAAAAAAAAGTTTATTCGAAGATTTCCCTGATCTCAATTCAATTGATGAAGAAACTTGTAAAGAAACGACTGTTTTTTTAAAAATGAATTTGAAAAAATCAACAATTATTTAGGAGAAATGAAGGATTCTAACATCCGAACCAAATGACAAGCTTTAGCTATATATCTTTTCTGGCTCAAAACAGGTCTAAATCAAGAGGCTATTAAAGCTCATTTTAGAATTGAAAAAAGAACTGATATTAGCAGATAATTCGAGCAGGTTAGAAAAACCTTATCACAATTTTTATTCTTTATCTAATGAGCAGCTCGTAGTTATTGGTATGCATCAAAAATAAAAACTTCTTTTAAGTCTAAATTAGATCTATCAAACCTAGAAATAAAAATTAATGTTTTAGTAATAATCGATTTAATAGAAAAAAATGAATGGAATAAATCGAAGTCAATTTGGATTACGGACGTGTTAAAAAAAACTATTAATCATAATGGAAATTATGATTTATTTGGTGACCAAACGGAAAATATTGATATTCATCTACAGACACAACAGATTTATGAATCATTTATTAATTGCATATGTGGCAGGCACCATAGATTTGGAGGTGAGATGATCAGCTTTGTAAAATATGGAAACGATGTTTTTATTTCGATTAAAAAATAATATGCAACAGCTGTTCACAGCTCAACACAATGTAACAACTAAATTTTTATTACAAGATTCAAACCCACTTTATTTGATTATTAATAATAGCTCAAAACTAGTTTTAATAGGAAATGAATTAGAAAAAGAAATCGAAGTTAATGAGGATAAATATGTTCTCTTGTTTTTTACAATTTTCAAAAAAAATCATTATCTTGGAGTATATAATATTAATAATAGACTTTACTTTATTGATGATTTAAGTCCGAGATCTTATAAAACGACATGATTTGAAAAACATGGTCCTTAAAGCTAAAAAAAAATAAACTTTCACGTAAAAAAAATACTTTCAATATTGAAGGCATGGCCCTTTCACGTAAAAAATATTACCTTCAATATTGAAGGCATGGCCCTTTCAAGTAAAAAAAATACTTTCAATATTGAACGCATGACCCTCTATTTATTTTCTTGTAATTTGATTTTTTTTAATCCAACTTAAAATTAATTAATGAATAATAAATGGATAATTTACTAACAATCAATTAGTTAATTACAAATATCTTCTCTAAAAAAAATAAAGTTTTCTTATAATTTTTTTCATTGTCAATTATCTTTTTTTTTAATTTTTTTTTAAAACAGGGTAGTTATCCTAAAATTTTTTTTTATTTCTTTTTATCGTAACCAATCAACTTTCGATATTTTGAAAATTTTTTACTGTTATCGAATCATATTGTTGGGTTTCCGAGCCAATCAGAATTTTTCAGTCAAAAACCGAACGGTCTTGTCTGGTTAATGAGCTCGTCGCTTCGTTCCTCGCAATAATTTTTAGTTTTAAAAATTAACAATAATATACTCATTTGAAAGAGGAAAAAATTTTGGATTTATTAAATCATAAAACTTTGGGTATCGGTAATAAAATTCTAATTTTTTTTTATAAGAAAGATAAAAAAAAAATAATTATACAATCACGAATTTAGTGATGATCCCAGATTTTTTTTTTAAAACCATAGGCTAGTTTTAATCCTTGAAAAATTCTCTACAAAATGAGCTATAATTTATTCCCTGCCATTATTTAAAATTTTGGGGCGAAAAACAGCCTATACTTTACTGTCTTCTTTCTGAAAAATGTTCATGTTCGTTAATATGGCTAGTTAAGTATAACTATCACTTTTTTCCGAATCAAAGATATTATTATTGGGAAGTTTGCTCGTCTAATTATTCGGATTTAAAAGATAAAATTGAAAAATGTGACTTTCCAAAGAGAATATTCAATTGTAATAAATCAAATTATAATAAACATAATACAAGTTTAACCATTTTGCAAACTTATTATAAATTTTAATTTTTGTACTTTTTAATTGTGATTTTTACTTTTGTTTTTGGTTTTTTGGGTCTTGTGTCTAATTTAATAAACATTTTGGTCACTTTTGGTTCAAAGTCAAGTTTAAAAAATTTACAAAATGGTAAAGCTATGGATTGTGAAATGTTAAAATTAATGGGCATAAATTCAATATTTAATTTTTTTTATAATTTAATTCGTTTTTTTCATTTGATGAATGTTTGTATAGCACAAAATTCATTATTTTGTTCATTTATAAGTCGAACCATATTCATACAATATTTTAACATTTACATTGTCGATTTTATTGGTAATATTTTTAAAATATTTTCCAATATGCCTCTGATTGCTATTTCACTCAATCGACTCTTTTTGCTCAAAGGAAAGAGAAATTTTAATATTTCAAAGTTATTTGTTTTTATTTTTGGCCTTTTATGTGTGTCAATATTAGGCTTTGAAAATATTCTACAAAATAAAATAACACAAAATTTGTATCAATTGGATGATTTGGATAATTATTATGTGAATTATCCGAATAAAAATACATATTTATTAGAATACTTTTTAAATTTTAAACCAGCGAATTTTTACCAAAAAAAACTCTCAATTTTAATGTTTATTATTTATTTAGGAAATTTTGTTTTGAATAATTTTGTATTTTTGATTATTTTTGTCCTGATAGAAATTTTAACAATAGTGCAATTAAAATTAATTTTGGAAAAAAAATTAAAAACACAAGGATTAGACTCGAATTCATCTAAAAATAAATACCTTAAATTTAAAAATATTTACCATGTATCTCTATATGCTATATTGATAAATACAAGCTGTTCGATTTTATTCATAGGTATTGATTTTGCCATCTCAACAAACAGATTTAAAAACTCAAATAAGGATCTATTTAGTTTTTATAATAAAATTTTTGGAATTTTAGAAGAATCAAATGATCTTTTGTTTATGATTTCTACGTCATATTTGACTATTATTTATTACTTTTTGAATCAGAAATTTAGAAGTAATTTTTCTTCATTATTTAAAAAAAAATTAATTCAATAAATTTTAATTTAAAATGAATAAAACGTTTCTATTAGAGTCGCTACTCTTTTTTTTATTCCATTCACAACGGAAAATAAAAAATTTTGCCCAAAAAAATTAGATATCCAATTACTTGCACGCTGAATTTTCCAAAGAACAAATTATTTTACTAAAAAATTTCAAATAATATTTTTAAATTTATTAACAAAGGATTTTTTCCTATGAAAAATTCAGCGTGCAAGTAATTGTGTATTTAAATTAAAAGTCGCGTTTTGACAACAAAAATATTCTTTACAACTTAAAAAAAGATTTTTACACCCAAACCGAAGTAAGTTGTTTTTCCCATTTTAACTAAATTCAAATAATATATTAGACCTAAGCAATTAGAATTTTGGTCAAATCAGGGCTTCATTCTCATTTTTAGATAAAGAGACACTAAGACTTTTATATACAAGTCTAATGATACCTCACCTGGAATATGCTGTTATTACAAGGAGTCCGTATAGCAGGAATAATAAAGGCCTCCTCGAAAAGGTTCAGAGAAGAATGAAAAAGATAGTTAAATCATTAAGAAATAAGCCGTACCGTGAAAGAATGAGGGAACTGGAATTAATTGAATTAAGCTTAACCTACGGAGACAGAATAATATGAGGCTTATGAGGGAAATAGGAAATAAAGCAAACGGGCAAAAGCAGATTTTTTGTTGTTAAATTTGTTGAGCGGGAATTTCATATTTCTCTTAAAACTTTTAAGAGGAATTTTTTTTAAAATGCAACATTTTTCTGATTGGTAAATTCAAGCATGTGAATATCTTTTTTAAGCATAAGAATAAAAAATATGGTAGTAGTAGTAGTTGCAACGTAAAAATACGTAAATTAAAAAGATTATGTGCAACAATATAAAAATAAAATAAATCAATAATCACTAAATCATAAATAAAAACTTAAAATATAGTCTTAATTAAATAAGTTGTCGATTTTCGTCTTAAAGCTGTTGACCGATGGAGCTTCAATTGAGTTGGCATCTAGTTTATTCCAGCTGTTGACTACTCTGTTATTAAAATAATTGAATCTCGGAGCACAATTTTTGACAATTTCACGATTTAACTTGAATGAATGACCTCTTGTAGAATAATATTGCAATCTTGTAAAATTTTCCTCTGTTCTACGGGAGACTATCACTTATGAGAAAAATAGTAGTGAGAATAAATTATGTGAAAAAAAAAAAAAATTTATGCGAAAAAATTTTATGCGAAATTTATTTCAATAAAAAGATATGTGAAAAATTTTATGTGAATTAAGTCATTAATTAATCATTTAAAATTCAAAATCTAATCAGAATCAGAAATTGTAACATCTGATGATTGGACCGTATTTTCACCTTCTCCGTCACTCGAATCGACCAAATCATTAACATTATAAACTTTCTGAATAACTTCATTGCCACTAACTCCATCGTTGTCACTATCTTCAACTGCATCAACTTCAACACTATTAACAACTTCATAAACCTCAACATCCTCATTCCCATCTGAATCACTTGACGAATAATCGACTAATCGACTAATCACTTGACGGATAATCGATTAATTTACTAAAGTTATTTACTAAATCTGTGTAATTATTTGATTCTTCATTATTTAAAATTGGTTCAACTAACACACGATGTCTGTTGATTTCATTTGATTTTTTATTACAAGGTAAATATCTTGGGACATTTCTATTTCTTAGCCTGATTGGTGAATCAGAAGAAAAATCATTGACTAAATTTGAATTCATTGCAAATTTGTGAGCGCTTATTTCAATCTCATCAGATATATAAAGACTTATTTTTCTCATAAATAAGAATTCGCATAAATTTTTCTCTTAAAAAAATTCTCATACATATTGAATATTTTTTCTCATAAAAAATTTTCGCATAAACTTTTCGACCAAAAATTTGTCTTTTTCTCATAAATAATTTTCTCATATCTAATATAGTGCCTGTTCTACAGTTCTTCAGAAACTTTGGGCCTAATCAACTCGGTTATTAAGAATAGTTATTAGGACTAAAATGTCTACATGTCTTAAAATTATGAAACAATTAAAATTAATCAAAATTTTAAGGTTTATTTTAAATGTTTGCTTTTTGACAGCTATCTCCGGTTTTAACTCATGGAATTATTAGAAATAGTTTAGTAACAATAAAAAAATTTTTTGGGAGCTTATTGAAATCATTAATCCTACTAATTTTTGCCTAAACCTTCGACTTATTGCAAAAAAACGATAATGTCTTAAACTTTTGAGAAGAACATTATTTATTTTGCTCAATATGAAATAATTGTAATCATTTGATAAAACGAATTCGTAATTTTATTTTTGAAAAATAAATTTTTAAAAATCTTTTAATTTTTTCATTTTTTTAAAATTCACCAAAAATATTTTTTTTTCAGAAATAAAATTTCTTCAAAAAAAGTTCGTGAAATTACGCTCGAGTTTCCATCATTAACAAAAAAAAAACTTAATTTTTTAAAGAATAATTTTTGCTGCTGCTAGAATTAAAGATTTGGTAAAAAACGAATAGAATAAATACACTAAGTATATACTTACGTCGTATTGTCTACACTTTAAGGAGAATTCATTTTTTAATTTTTAGTTTATAGCTTTTTGCCTATAAATAAACAAATACTTACTGAAAAAATCATAGCAACCTTGACGTAGAAAGTTGAAACAAAAATTTTTAAATAAATAGTTTGAAAAAAAATCTAAAATATTTCTTTTATTTAATTTAAAATGTCTCAAATAAAACCTTTTTATGATCAAGATTATCAGCTGTTAAAATCACATGCTAAAAGTTCTAAACAGCTTTTTAGCGATGATAAATTCCCAGCCAATGACTCGAGCATTTTTAGATTTAAAAACTTTTTAGGCAAATCAGTTAGTTGGAAAAGACCAAGTCAAATTGTGCCTGATCCAAAATTCATTGTGAACAAAATTGATCCGAATGACTTGGATCAAGGTAGAGTTGGTGATTGTTGGATGATAGCTGCTGCCTCTTGTGTTCTAAGCTCACCTGAACTAATTGAAAGAACTATACCGACAAATCAAACATTTGATTCATCGGATTATGCAGGTATATTTCATTTTAGATTTTGGGTAAATGGAGAATGGGTCGATGTAGTCGTTGATGATTTGCTGCCAGTTGATGAAAATAATCAACTTCTTTTCTGTAAGAATCTGGTTGAAAAAAACGAAATGTATGGGCCATTATTGGAAAAAGCCTATGCCAAACTAAATATATGTTATGAATTTTTAATTGTTGGCTATCCACACGATGCTTTAGTTGATTTCACTGGTGGTGTCAATGAAGTATATAATTTAAAATTTTGTCGTTCTACAGCTTCAGCCAACGAGTTCATTGATCCAAATAAATTGTGGGAAATTTTGTATAAAACTATGAGTTATGGTTCTTTATCTATTGGTACTATTGTTCAAAAAGATGGTTATGCTATTGGAGCAGTATTACCAAATGGTTTAGTAATAAGTCTTGCCTACAGTATTATGAATGTATTTGAACTTATTGAAAGTAATGGTTCATTTGATCAAATTAGAAAATTTGGCTCTAAAAAACCTACTGAGAAAACTATAAAATTATTAAGGTAAAAATTATTAATTTCGTTTTTCTTAAAAAAGAAATATATTTATTCAATTTTTTTTTAAATTTTAAAGACTAAGAAGTCCATTTGGTAAAAATAATAGTTACAATGGTCCATGGAGTAAAGGGACTCAAGAATGGAATAAATTAAGTGAAAAAGCTAAGAAGGAACTCAATGCACAATTTCAAGAAGATGGTCATTTTTTTATATCGTATGAGGACTTCATTCAAAATATTGATTTTTTGAGTATATGTCATGTCAATATAAATGGTTTGTCAAACGAAGGTAATTTCGGTGAGACCAATTGGGAGTTGAAAATGTTTAAAGGTGAATGGATTGTTGGTAAAAATGCTGGTGGCTCTGGTAATGAAATAAACTTTTGGACAAATCCACAGCATAAATTTAGCATTAAAGATTCAAATAAATCACTACTTGTATCAGTTAGCCAAGAAGGTATTAGTAAGAAACGATTTCAAACCCAAGGGCAATTTACTGGAATGCATGAAGCATTGGGATTTTATATTTATGCAATTAAATCAGGTGCTCAAGCTGACACCGACGGAAGATATAGCCAATCGAACTTGACCTTGTTTAATTATACCAAAGTTTTTAAATATCAAAAAGAGGTTTCAATGCGGTTGGAAATACAACCTGGTGATTATGTCATTTTTCCATGTTGTTTCATAAAAGATAAACCAGGTAGTTATGTGCTTAGAATTTATACTCAGTCTAATAGTAATTTAGAACAAGATGATAATGATAATTATCCAGGTGATAACGTTAATCCTGTAGTAGATGAGAGAGATCTTTACGATAGATTGTACTATAGAGGTATGGATAAAAATCAAATAGAAGAGATAAATAATCAAGCTAAGGAAAATGTTTCTAAAGCTTGTTCAATTATGTGATTGTGTAGAATGATCGAATTTTTTAACAAAATAAAAGATAAAATTTATTATTTTGTTTTAACTTTAATTTAAATTATTTAGAAATCAAACATTCTCTTTATGATTTAATTCAAAAATATATTTATTTTTTTTAAATAATTTTATTTAATTGTCTGAATATTGTTTCCACAGTCTCAATTTAATGAATCGTGCACTAAAAATGTGAAATTTTTCTTTAATTCCGTCGGCTTATTAATTAAATAAGTTTATTTTTAGGGTACAATATTTAAAGTTTTGAGTCCATAAAGAGTGAGAAAACTAAAATTTTAATTTTAAAAATTGAAAAAACTAAAAACAACAATTTGTTCAGAATTTTTTCTAATAAAGCGAGGAGCGGAGGTAAATTTTTTTTTTGAATATAGGAGTTCAAAGTATCTGAATTTTTGAAAAGTATACCGTATTCCCTTGTTTTTTAATGCAGCACTAAAAACCGAAAATTCTGTTTCAGTGCAGGCACTTAGTACCATCTTCCCCACGTTATAGTGTTCTAAATTATGAAGCCTGCGCTAAAAAAGAATTTTGAGAATTTAAGGCGGAATTAAAGTCGAGTTTCCGGTTTAAAAGCGGGTTAAAACCGAAAGAGAAAATTAAAATTTTTAATTAATTTTTAATAAAAATCAATTATTTAAAAAATTAACCCGGCACTTAAAATGAAAAAAAAAATTAAATAATTTTTTTAATTTAAAATAAAAAAAAATAAAAAAAAGAAAAATTAGCGTTTAGCGCGGCATCAAATGCGAAAAAAAAACAAATCATCAGAAATTCGGATTTATTGCTGCTTTGAAAATGGAAAATTAAAAATATAAAAAATTTACAGTATCATAGAAAATGATGAAGTTATCAAAAATTGAATTTAACGTTTCGTAAAAAATTGGCTCAAAACTTTAGTTAATGAAAGGATTCGAATATCGAACTTTATCAATGTCAGCCAGAAGAATTGCACAAAAGAAAATTTTAATTTTCCATTTTCAAAGCACCAACCTCTCATCTATACAGACTTTCCAAGGTTTTCAAATGTGTAGAGTACGATTATGAGGTATCAGCAGATAGTGTGGACGTTTTGTATTTCCTGAACCTTACAGTGAGCTTTAAGCCTCACTTCATGTGGTCAACCCACATCATTGAAAAAATTTGGCTGACTGAGGATTCGAACCTTGACTCTCTGTCTCAATCAAGTAACTTAACCACTAGACTTAACCGTTTCTTACAAATTAAACACTTAAAATTAAATAAAAACTAAAATTATACTGTTATTTTTTCGAAAGGATTGGTGTTTCAAAAAAAATGTTTTTTAATTTTCATCAAAAATGAATAGAAAATGCTCAATTTTAAATATTGATTGCTCAAAAACGGTAAAGAATTGGAAAAAAATAAAACGAGGAATACATATTCCCAATATTAATTAAGTTATATTCAAAAATTAAGAGAAATCAATTCAATATTCGCTTAGTAATTTTTATCTAACTTAGAGCATCAAAATGTGAAATTTTTTTTTTCAAAAATATTATTGCCTTATTTTAGTTAGCTAAAAGGACATCATGTGATTTATTTTTACAAGTTGCGATTCTTTATTCTAATAAAGAACTTTTAGACCTAAATTTTGATATTAAAATTATATTTTTTTGATCAATATCCGTTTGGCTTTTTAATTTTAATTTTCTTAAAAATATTTTATTCTATAATAAAAAATATCAAAAAAAACATAAATTAAAAAAATCTTATTTGTAAATATAATGATTGATTTTTCGATTTTCCAAACTATCAATTTTACCATTAGCTTTTTCAACTTGAAGTGAAAGATTGTTCATTTCGAACAATAACTTTTCCATTTTTTTATCCATCGATCTAAACATACTCTGAACATCGTTCAAATCTTCTTCGGAACCATTTTTAACATCATCTATTTTAAAATTTTTCTTAAAAAAATCGGAATTTTGAATCCTACTTTTAATTTTATCCATAAAATTTTTAACATGTTCGATTAGTTTCTCTGATTTTCTTATAAATAAACCGCAAATGGGTATTTTCTTTAATTGTTGTATTTTAATTATATAATTTATTTTTGTAATGGCAGCCTCTTCTTCGGATGTTCTGAATAAATTTTGAATTTCGTCAATAGTTATACCAGTGAATATATTGATCAATAGGATTGGTATTAAAATTATAAAAACACCATAAATGAGAAAATTAACTAAACTATTTTCGGTTAAATTACTTAACGCCATTTCATTTAAATCCAAATTACCAATGCTCATTGAAAGCACTTGGTATAAACCAAATTCAAATGTTGTGTTAAAAAATTTCATTGATGAATTCTCATCGCTAAATGACTCAGATCGATTTCTAAACGCAAGCAAAAAACCAATTATAAATATAAAAACAAAAACTAAAAGACCAAGAGCTCTTTTAATAATCTTTCCAATTACTCTCACATATTTTCCAATTAGAAAAACTTTGTCCATTCGGAATAAAAGAACAAAAAATCCAAATAAAATAGCCAGTGAAAATATAGAGGACTTGGCTTCTGAATTTTCTAGAACTAGAGCAACAATCGCAAGACAGAAATTGATCAGTTCAAAAACATTTTTTGCTGAAGAGAAATAATCAATAATTCTTCCTGTAAAAAGGTGATGCAATAGTTGTATTATCTCCAAAATAGAGAAGTAACTAATTAAGACCAGTGGTATAATTTTCATCACATATTTCAAGTTTTCTTTGTCACTTTTATAAATTTCTATGTCTGCTGAAAAAGTTGATAAAAATGTCAAAAAAATAAAAAGATTAATATAGTAGATCAATTGAGGTAATTTGCGCCATTCTTTTCGCAGTAAAGTTTGGAATGTACCATGTCTTAATAACTCGCCATTTTGACTATCACCAATTAGTTTAAAAATACTCTTGTCAACATCTATTTTTTCTTTTAATTTTTTATCTGCTTCGTTTATTTCTTCACTTGATGCAGGTTCTACTCCTCTCTGTCTTAATTTAAATTTCCTTAAGAAAAAAAATTTTTTTATTTTCTTTCATATACAGCCAAAGTTAGAATATATTACTGTTCTGACGAAAAATGGGGATATAAATAATTGGAACATAAATAAAATAACTTTTATTTGAATTAATTCACAATTACGAAAACTAAAATGATTTTTATCTTGAAAAAAAGTGCCCCAAAGCATAAATGGCAACTTTTTTTTTTAATAAAGCTTTTTTCTTTTTAAGTTTAAATCAAAATAGCCCAAAAAAAATTACATTTGAAATTACAAAAATATATTACAGTTAAACCTTGCTATAACGAAACCTCATTTAACGAAAAACTCGTTATTACGAAACTCAAAACACGTCCCAAATTAGAAAATTATAATTTCTCTGTTAAATAAACTTAAAAAAACTTCGATCAATTTGGATTAAAAAATAAACTGATTTTTTTAAGAACAGGTAATCAAAAATCTTAAAAAAAGAAGCTAAATAAAATAAATATTAATTACTTTTTTGTGTCACTTCGAGTCTTAAGGAAAAATGTTAAGGAAAAAAAATCATCATCAATTGAAAAATCCAAAATATATTTAATGAGAGTTGTCCAATTAAACTCGAATATTTTCGGTAAATATTCATTCAAAAATTTTAAATTAAATTGCTCATAATTTTCGAAATTTTTTGAATCATGTTTTTTGATTGAATACTTTAAAATAATAAAAAAATGTATGGCAAACTTTTGATCACCATTTTTCAATATAGCATCCATACACTCAATAAAATTGGTTTTTGAAAAAATTTCATACTCATCTTTTATAAATTGTTCAAGTTCCACTTCTATATCGACATTGTTTATATAACTTAACAATGTCTCTTGTGGAAAAAAAGTATCTAACAGAGCTAAATCATTACGTTCACATAATCGAACTATTGATTCATGTGAAAATATTCTAAACTCATAATTGAAACAATTTTTATTATCAGTTAATTTTTTTTCTATATGAAGCTTTAAGGATATGATACTTTTTGAATTAAAATCAAAAGTCGCTAATAAAAAATCCAAATAACTCCACTCATTATCTTTAACTTGGTCTATCAATTTTTCAAATTCATTCAAATCCTTTTCCTTATTATTCGAGTAGATCAAATAGAGCTGCGTTTCAAATCCATATAATTTTCTTCTAAAGAGTATTATTTTCGAATCAATGACCAATTCATGGTCTTTAATGTACAAATTGTGTTGTATGTCCTTTTCAGTGTTGATTATTTTGAACAAAGTCTGAAAATTAATTGTTGGATCATCAACAGTTTGATTGAAACGGAAATCACATTTTTTCAAATGGACTTCCAGCTTTGGAAAGTCTTTGTTAAAACCAAAAAATTTCGTATTTATATCAATTTGATTGAATGCAAAATTAATTTTTTCCAAGTTCTTAAAAATTTTCACATCATTAATAATCTCTGGTGGAATTTTTTGAGTATTATTATCACTAACATCCATTAGACGAATATTTTGATTAATCATATTTCTATCTAGAAAACTTTTTGGTACTACAGAAATTTTATTCTGGGACAAATTTAAATACATTAAATTTTTAGCGTCTTTAAAAGGATGATTTGACAAGTTGTTAATTTTGTTCTCTTTTAAATCCAAATCAATAAGTTCGTCTAGATTTTGAAACCATTTCGAATTTAGTGTGGTAAAGTCATTTCCAGACAAATCTAAGTATCGTAACTTTCTACATTCAAAATCTTCTGGCAATTCTTTTAATTTATTTTGATGTAGAACTAATTTATTCAATTTCTTTAAATTTTTGATAAGCGATTGGTCAAATGATTCAAATTCGTTATCAGATAAGTTTAATGTTTCCAAATTCTCACAATAAGAAAAGGTTATATTTTTTAAATTTTTGAGTTTGTTCTGTGCCAGATTTAGCTCGATTAACTCAGTAAAATTACCATTTTTAAAACAATTCGGATCTATTTCACCAATTTCATTTTCTTGTAACCACAATTTTTTCAAATTTGCACATTCACTAAACGAACTAGCCTTTAGATTTTGAATTAAATTATTTTCAAAATAGAGCTCTCTTACGTTTGGTAAATTTTTTAAGGCTTCAACAGGCAATTCATCAAAATCATTCGATGACAAATCAAGATAGTCGATTACTTTACATTCAGAAAAAACTCCTTGGACCAATTGCTTTAATCTGTTTACATTTAATTCCAAACGTAAAAGATTTTTTAAGTTTTTAAAACAATTTTCTTGAAGACTATTGATCGCATTATTGGCCAAATTTAATTTCTGTAATGATTTTAGATTCGTAAAATAGTTATCTTTTATAATTTCAATTGAGTTATTATTAAAATTTAATTTAGTCAATTTGTCTAAGCCTTTGAAACAATCAGCCTCAAAAATACTTATATTATTAGAGGCAAGATCCAATTTACGTAATGAAATACATTCACTAAACAAATCAATTGGTAAAGTTTCAATATTGTTTTGACTCAAATCCAATTGATCAATAGAAATTAGACCATTAAAACAATTTCTACTTACTTGTTTCAAATCATTAAGATTTAATTTAAGAATTTTCAATTCATTCAATCCTACAAAAGAATTATCATCATCAAGTGTTTTAATAAAATTATTACTCAAATTTAATTCTTTTAAATTTGGCAGATTTTCAATTTTGGGCACACAATTAAATTCGTTACTAGACAAGTCAAGTTTTTCTAAACTAGCCAAATTATTTAATAAAATGTCTTCCTTAGTAGTTTGAAATTTATTACCACTTAAATTTAACTCATTGAGATAAATAAAACCAGTAAGTAAATCGTTTGAGAACGATTTTAATTCGTTCGAGTGTAAATTTAACACTGTGAGGTTTACATGATCACAGAATGATTTGGGATCAATTTTAAATATTTTATTTCGGCTTAAATTTATAGTTTCCAAATTCGAGCTTTTCATTTTAAAAGCATTTTTTTGTATTTTTAACAAACGATTACCTGACAAGTCTATATAATTCAATTGAATTAAATCTTTGATAAATCCATTTTTTAAACTATTAATTTTGTTATCGTTTAGTTTTAAATGTGTTATAGATTTAACTTTACTGAATATTGATGGCTTTAGGCTTGTTATTTCATTTTTTGATAGATTTAAATGAGTTAAAACATCACTTTTTATAAAATCGTCTGGTATTTTAACAATCTTGTTTTCACTTAAATCAAGCCAAATTAAATTATTCAGATAGTTTAATTTAGCTATGGAAACACTTGTTAATTGATTTTTGGACAAATTCAACTTCTTTAAGTTTACATTAAACGGTTTATCGACAAAATCTGAAATTTTATTTTTTTTCAAAATTAATTTTTCTAATTTATCCAGTGATTTAAAGTTTTCGCTTAATGTTTCTAATTCATTCACAGATAAATCTAAATGTTTTAATTCACTAAATGTATTAAAAAATTCTTCTTCCAATTTTTTTAATTTATTATCGGCAAGACCCAAGGATTCGATCTTTGATTTTTTAAAATGTGGAACTTCTCCTGGTTGGATAATGACTTTTTCAATTTGATTTTTTGAAAGATTCAGTATTTTCACATTCACCAAAGATTGGAAAAATTCATCTGGTATTTCATATAAATTATTATCACTCAAGTCTAAATGAGTCAAACATCTCAATTTTGAAAAATTTTTTTCACTAATACTTTCGATTTGATTATTAGAAATGTCTAAATGAGTCAAAGCCTTAAGATTTTGGAACAAATCATCGGGCAAAAAACAAATCCAATTTTCTCTCAATTTTAATTTTTTCAATTTATTTGAATTGAAAACATCATTACTTTCGTAAGGTTTGAAATAAATCTTGTTCTCAGATAAATTTAAACTTTCCAAATTTTTCAAATTGCTCAAAAGTTCTTCTGGTACAGTTAAAACTTGATTGTTTTTAAATACCAATTTTTTGAGTGCATTGAATTTGGAAAATAATTTTGGATCTATTTGTTTAATTAAATTTGATGACAGATTGAGAAACTCTAAATTTGGAAATTCTGTTGCTAATTGTTCTGGTATTGATTTTAGACCATTTGAACTTAAATTTAAACTAGTCAGATTGACTATTTTATTTTTTAGTTCATATTCTCTAACTGAATTGTGTGATAGATTGAGTTTTTTCAATTTCTTTGATAGTATCGACAAATCAGGAAGGGCTTTCAAATAGTTATGACTCATATCTAAACTTTTTATATCCTTCATTGTTTTATTTTCAAACACTGTCAATTTTTCTTCATAATCTTCGAATAAAACAACAACAATTAAAACCCAAGATAGATAGTTTCGATTGAATATTTTTATATCTCTTATTTTGTAAGATTACATACTGTTAATATTAAGTCTGGGAATCGGTCTAAAGAGGCAAAAATCAAGCATAATCTCTGATGACACGGGCAAAAATTTAAAAAAGAGATCAATCCAAGATGAGCATTAAAGTATTATAAAGCGGAAAGAAGCGTCATTTTAATGAAAAAACCTTTGTTACAGCACAGCTGATGAAAAAATGGCCGAATTCGTACCGAACCGTACCGTACCCGAACTATAAATTAATCATGGCAAGTTAAAGTTTTTTGCCTATTTCTTTTTTCTTTTTTTTTAATAAAATATTTTGAAAAAAATTTAAAAATATCGAATTAAAAAATTTATAGTAAGGTGCAGAAAAAATTGCTGCATCATTTTATCTAAAATTCAATTTTTTTTAATTATTATTATTATTATTTATTTGTTTCAGCCTCATAGGCAATAAAAAAAAAAATTTAAAAAGTTATAAAAATAGAAATAAAAAAGAATACAAAAATTATTTATAAAATTGACTATCCGAATAAAATTCTAAAAATAAATTTAGTTTCAAATAGAATTAAGTAAAAAAAATTAAGTTATTTCAGGTTTTAGTATTAAATTTAAATTATCATAAAGAAAATAAAAAGTTAAATTATCTCTTTTTAAGATATCAATTTGATAAAAAATATATTTGACTTTAATGATAGATTGGTCGGAAAATAAAATTTTTGGTAAGTTTGCATTTTTCTGCAATCATATTGCGCAGTTAAAAATAATGTCTTAATGATCTTTTTTTTTTTTTAACTGCGCAATTTTATTTTCCTGTATTTTTGCAGGAATTTTTTTGAAAAAAATTTGAACCAAAAAAAACTTTTTTCGATGCAGCAAAATATGCTGCAAATTGCATCGGTAATATTATTCAAAATTTTTTTTAAATTTTGACTCAAAATGTTGTTTTTCTATTAGAAAAAAAATTGAAAAAAGAAAATAAGTAAAAATTTTAACTTGCCATTAATCATTTCTAATAATTATTCGTTCATCAACGGTAGTTTTTTATCAGTGGCGGTGCCAGAACAAAAAAAATGGTGTGGCGAAATTTCATTATTTACTTCAAAACTTATGGGGGAGGGGGTCTCGAGGGACCATCAGATAACCAAGGATAGGGTGTTAAACATTATGTTCGATAATGATAAGTGAAAAATGCAATTTATCAAACACTCATACTTTTTTCTATTCTTTTCCCGTATTTAACCTGTTCGAGCAAATTTTTTAATGGAAAATTTTGTTTTTATGATCCCAGAACTTTCACGCTAATAGAATTTCGATCTCAAATCCGAACTCCTTGTCCAAGAAAACTTTTGCATTTTTCATTGATATTAAATTCATATACATCGAAAAAAAACTTAGAGTTGGGATCTTTATGTGATCCGACAAAGTAAATAAAAATTGCAATATCCTTACTATTTCTTCAATCATTTAAAATAAAAGCAAAAACTGTCGAAAAAACAACATAAAAATTCTGTTTTTCTCTTAAAAAATTGAAATATCCAAATAATAAAAATTAAGGAATTGATTAAAAATTAATCATCACATAAATTTTGTGGTACGACATTAATTTATTCCAATTTTTTTAAATGAAGACGTGAATTATTCCTTTCTGTTTCTTTTATTTAAGCGGTAAATCATCTTTTATTAATTTTCATTTTTTTCGTTTCGAGTAATCGGCTATTCAACTTTAAAATTTTAAAAAAACGAACTAATTTTTAATTTTTTCCTACTGTGACGTGGTCTCAACAAATTATAATTATAAAATTTTGTATTTCTCACAAAAGAAAAACTAGTATTTCTCACAAATATTAGTTAGTTTTAAACTGTGGCGCCGCCACTGTTTTTTATAGCTATAAAAATAAAACTAAAAATGTCTATGAATAATAAAAATTGGTGTCGACGACCAATAAAAAATAAGGCCTTTGGACCTACTCACATTACGTTTTAGAAATGAGCTTTAAAGAATACTAAAAAAGGGTAAATCGTTAACAAAGTGAACCCTTACGTCCTTTGAGTGCTACTATAAATTTGACATCATATTTTCATAGAGAAAAAAGTAATACTACTCAACGTGATGGTAAAGTTTGTCGATGACATTACGTTTCTCAAGAGGCAATGGAAATTTTGGTACAAAAAAACAGTACAAAAATGATCAAGCTTGAATAAAAAATTAAAAAAACATCTCTGCAATGAAAAAAATATGCAACTAAGTGCAACTCCATAAGTTGCAGCTTAAAAGAGAGTGTGCAAAATCTCTGCATTCTGCAAAAAAAAATAAATTTTGAAAAATTGTTTTCCAAATCAATATTTTAATTAACAAGGTAGTAAAAGTAAACCAAATTATCCGATAAAACGCTTTTAAAATGGAAAAGTAAGCTAAATTGTTTTTTTCCATGATCAAGATAATTTAGTCTAAAAATAAACCTGATAAATTCATCTTTAATTAAAGTTGATTTATTTTTGCAGAATGCAAAGATTTTGCAGACTCTCTTATAAGCTGCAACTTATGGAGTTGCACTTAGTTGCATATTTTTTTCATTGCAGAGATGTTTTTTTTAATTTTTTTATTCAAGTTTGATTATTTTTGTACTGTTTTTTTGTACCAAAATTTCCAATGCCTCTTGAGAAACATTTTTTGTTTAATTCTATTCAAATTAATAAATTATATTAAAATTTAATTCTATTAAATTTTTGTTACAAATTTTTTTTTTACAGAGAAGCAGACATTGGGAATTTTTGTACAAAAAACAGTACAAAAATAAACAAATTCGAATAAAAACTTAAATAAACATTACTGCAATAAAAAAATATTCAATCAAGTCTAATTTCATAAGTTGTAGCTTATAAGAGAGCTTCAAAATATCTGCATTCTGCAAAAATAAAAAAGTAATTTTTATAAAATTTATTTTATGCAGATCAATATAGAATGCAGAGATTTAAAAGACTCAGAATAATACAAGAATGTACGACTTTTGTACATAGTTCATTTTGTCTCTGCTAATTTTGTGCTATTTGTGCAGAAAATTAGCAAAATAAAATTTGTACAAATCTTTTGCGTTTCCGGAAAAGAAATTCACAATTCCCGATGTTTTATGCGAAGACAAAAAAACAATTATATACAAAAAGCAAATTTACCATTCTCATCGGTATCAGACTCAATAAAAAACTCTTTATTCCATAAATTTCTTTCTTTAGTATCTGTATGATGGTGCAATGTCTCATCTTGATTTTCGTCATTTTTTCTCTCACCTATAGATCATTTATTTAATTCGTTTAAGTTATTTTTTTAAATTAAATTACTCTCATCTAAGTAAATAGTATTTTCTTTTTCAAGTTGAGGAGAATTTTCATTATCTAATTCATACTCGTTAGTTTCTTCATTAATTGATATTGAAACATGCTTTTCATTCATTTGTTGCATCTTTTTAATTCAAAAAACTTTTTTTTTTTCTAATTTTGTTTAAATACTTGATTTTAATATTTTTTTTACAAAATGAATTCACGGGTTAGTTTTTTCCAAAGTTTATTTTAAACTTTTCCAACAATAAATACTAGTTTCTAAGAGACAATTTTAATCTTTTTATCAAGTGCCTAAAGAGAACTTTTTCTTTTAGTAAATGTATAATTTGATCGATTCTTTTTTCAATTTATATTAAAAAGTAAACGAGTTATTAAAAAATGTTATAATATCATTTTTAAATGTTTTCACAACTGTTTAAATTTATTAAATCTTTTGTTACAAAATTTTATTTTCTTTTATTAGAATTTATAACTTTTTTCCAATATTATTCTCATTTAAAAATAATCCAAATTATTTACTATATTCAAAAGGCAATTAGGAAAATTTAAAAATAAGTCCTGAAGCGAGACAGAATTTTCAAAAATTCTTAAGCAAAATAGAAACTTTAACAAAAAGTTTCGTTACATGTCGAGCACTCTATTTGCTAGTTATCAAAAAATTTTGCTACAACTTTTGTTGTCGATTTTAACTTTTTTTGTTCAAAAACAAAAATTTTATCATGTTTTAGCTTTTTTGATTTTTTCCAAAGTTTATTTTAAACTTTACCAAAAATAATTACTAGTTTCTAAGAGACAAGTTTAATCTTTTTTTTCAATTGCCTAGAGAGGATTACTATTTTTAGGCCCCCGGACTCTACTATTTTTAGATGATCCCCACAACTTATAAACTCGGGTATAACCCCATATTTTTTTCGATTAAAATTCAATTAAGCCCCAAGGTAAAATATAAAAATTTAAAAAATTGTTCATGCTTAATTTTTCCTTTAAATTTTTTTATTAACCAATTGTATTTATTTTAAAATTTATGACCAAAATATAATGGGAGTTTAATACCTAAGTCTTAACGTCACTCTCGCTTACATTATTCCTTTATTTAGGTGAATGTTTAGTCGTAACTGCAGGCATCCCACGTTTACAAACAAACACTCTTAATACTACTACACTTTCTTTAAGATTCTTTGGATTTCAAATAAACGGTAAAACTAAACATCCTTTTTTTAAATTTATTTGCCATAATCAGAGACAACAAAAAATTCTTTTTTTTTAGGCCCTAAAATGCGAAAAAAAATTTCATTTTTTGAATTATTTAAATTCAAGTTTTCAATTATATTTTTCGTCTCTTCGTGATTTTATTTTATAGTACAAATACAAACTAACTTGTACGATTTTTTTCCTTTCCTATTCTTCGGCTCTTCTTCTTCCTTTCCTTTCTCAAGAAATGAAGAATTTCAAAAAAATACGTTTAAAAAATATTAGTTTTTTTTAAATGTTTTCTTCAGAGGAAGAGTCGAAGAACAAAATGCGTTCAAGTTAGTTTTAATTTGTACTGTATTTTAATTTGTTTAAAAATCTTGACAAAATTCTGATAGAAGCGAAAGATTACCGATTTTGTTTTTTTGTTAAATTTTTTAAAAGTTCGATTGAAATACCTATTTTATAATCACTTAAATCTGAAATACCGTTAGCTTTTTTATTTAATGGTCATACTCCGTTTCTATACATTTACGTAAAATTAAATTGTATTACCATTGACTTCACTACACTAAAATCCGTATAATATCAATAAATTCCAATCTTTAATTCTTCGATCTTTATTATCATGTATAAAGTTCTGGAATTTAATTTTTTTACTTAAATAAGACCTAGCATTATTTAATGTTTAAAATTTTATTTTTGAAACAAAATCACATAATTTTAAAGACAAGACTTAACTTTCGTCAGGTTTTTTTTTAATGTCGAGTCAAGACTTGATTTTATTATTAAAAATAAATCTAAGTAATGTGTTTACTTAACTTTGACTTTTGACCAACTCTGGGTGAATTCATCGTATCTTAGCAGCACTGTATTTAATTTTCGGAATATTGTTTCGACACTCGTAACAGGACATGATTGTTTACGTTCAGTTAACGGCGACATTTGTATTTAAGTATCTATTATTTATTAAGTAATTATTTGCTTATTCAAAATTGAATGCTCACAGTCCGACTACAAAACTATTGCATTAATTTTTCAGAAATTTTCTGTAAATTTATGAAAAGTGTTGATATTTCTTTTTCGATTCAGCTCAAAATTGGACTTTTTTTTCTTATCTTTTACATTAGGTAGCAGAGTTTTGAATTTAAATGAAAAATATAAAAAATAAAAACCTTTTTTTTTCGGTGGTACAGGGGTGCTTGAGGGATAGTAATCGACACATAGAGAACATATACAGAACATAGAGTCACACTTTGTCATATTTAGTCACACTAAGGCTTTTTTTTAGAAGTCACACTTTGTCATACAAAGTCACGTTAAGTAACATCCCAGACATAATGTCTTAAGTTGTCACACTTAAGACACATATAGGGAACATAATAGATTTATTCGTCACTTACAATTCTTAAAGGTATTAAGGTTAAAATATATCTAAAGTGTGACTCTATGTTCTGTATATGTTCTCTATGTGTCGATTACTATCCCTCAAGCACCCCTGTAAATATATCCATTTAAAAAATAAATTTGAAAAAAAATAAAATTTTTATTTCGATTCGCAAAAAAAAATTATTATTGGCTGAAAGAAAACAAATAAAAAAACTAAATAAAAAAAATTTAATAATCTAATAATTAAAACTAAAAAAATTTAAATTAAACAAAATATTATTAAATTATCCTAAAAGAGTCTAGTCAACGAATTTATTTTTTTTCAAAATTTTAATTAGAAGATAAACATTGAGCAAAATTAGAATTAGAAAAAAAAATAATTTTGATTGATTATTTAAGCTTTTTCACTTCTTAAAGGAATAGCTTCATCAGTTGTATTGAGTGCTTTCTTTCTAGCAGCCCATGACTCTACTTGGCCACTTGTAAATATTAACATAACTATAGCTCCTAGTAAATAAACACCAGCTGTTATGAAAAATACAATTCTCCATTCTTCTTGTTTTTGATTTTTAGTTAAAATACCGACCAAATAGGGTGCTAAAATACCTGGTATTGTGGCAAATGTATTACCAATACCAAATACAATACCAGAAAATGGTCCAGCTATGTCGTTATAATTAACCAAAAATCCAGCACCATAACCACAACCAGTAAATGCTAGGCCAATTGTTAATAAAGCAACACCGACCATTTTGAATTCACAAGTAACAAAAGCTAAACCAATTACAGCGCCCATGGGTACTAGGAAAGCCAAAGCATTGAATATCTTACGTACTAAAGTCTTTGTCATTTTTAATTTTTGTAAACAAATGTCTCCAAGTATACCAGACATTATAATAAATGCCCAAAATACCAAATACGGTACGGCTGATAGAGTTCCATTCTTTATTTAAACAAATTAAAAAAATTAAAAAATAATTTTTTAGTTTTTTTTTTAATAAACTTACTGATTTAATATCGAATTTAAGAACCTCTTTCATGTAACTAGGTAGTGATGTTAAGAAAAGATAAGTTCCCCAATTTGAGCATGAATGACCAAAAAATAAAGCTAAACAAGCTTTTGATGTCATTATTTTACCCCATGGTGCACCAGTCTCGCCTTCCTCATGAGATGATCTAGTCTCTGACGTCTCTTCTAAGACATATTCTTTTTCTATTTCGCCAATGAAACGATTTTCATCGGGTGAATTTGATGAAAAAATCATCCATAAAACAAACCATGCAACACCAAGAGCACCAAAGACATAGAAAATCGATGGCCAACCACCATCAAAACCATTAACACACAAAAAACCACCCAATGGTAGAGCTATAACATTGCCAATTTGAGAGCCAGCATTAGCTGTACCAATCAAACGACTACGCTCAGCTGGTGGTGCCCATGATGCCCAAAAACCAGCAAAGGCTGGCCAAATTACACCATGACCTAAACCAATTATAAATCGACTCACAATCAAAGCTATATAATGAAAACGAGCAAAAAATGGTAGTAAAATTGTAAATATAGAAGCTATTAATATTGCATAACCCAATACATTTTTAGGACCGAATTTCAATGATAAATATCCACCTGGTATCTTAATTACTAGAATTTAAAATTTTTTTTTGTGTGCAAACTTTTTATAAAATAAATTACTTCAGTTATTAAATAACCAATGAAATAAGATGATAAAATCATTCCTTGTATTGACTTTGGCCATTCGAATGGTCCATCAACCTTTAACAAAATTTGTTATTTTTTAAAAAAAATAATTTTGCTTTGTTTTGTAAATTACTGTTGATTTATTTCCTTTGGCGACAGCGCCACATTTATCATTTAATTCGACATGTTCATCAATTAGAGCCGAAACATTTGAAGTTAAAAGTAAACTTTTCTGTTCGACTAAATCTCCTGGTATGGGATTAAGTTCAGCTTGAGCTTTTAAAGCCGTATTATTAATCATACATACAATGGCTACACTCATATTTATTTTTTGAGTATATTGAGTTGCATAGGCCAAGAAAGCAATTACGGCAAGAAGAAAACGAATTGAGAGTACAAATGAAGGCGCTACAAAAAAAAAAGAAGTTAAAAAAGGCGATTTGGCAAATATAAAAATAAGAGATAATTAATTACGTTTATTTGCCATTTTGTTTTATGAGTTTCAGGATCCTCTTTTTTTTTACCAAAATAATTTTAACAAACAAACAAAAAATTAAACGAAACAAAAATCTTAAAAAAAAATTTTTTTTTTTAAATCTTTTGGAAAATACGCGACAAAAACTTTAAGCAAAATTGTTATGACAACTATAGAAAGAAATTTTCTTTAATTTTTATATTAAATCGAATAACAGGTTTTTGTTTATTTTATTTTTGGTGTTGTTGTTGTTGTTGCTGGAATAGAGCTTGATATCTTTTCTAATTTTTTTTTTATTTTTTTTGTTTAGAATTTAAAAAAAGACTTTTATAAAAAAAAATTTTTCTAGTTGTTGTTGTTGTTGAGTGAATCAAGAATCAAGACTTAACTCTTTTCAAAAAGATATCGCGTCATACACACACAAAGATGAAAAATAAAAAACTATCTTTTTTTAATTAAGATATTTTTGAAAATTAATACTATTTCTTGACATTTGAAAAAAATAACGAAAAAATGATAAAATTATTTAACGTTGAAATTTATCAAAATTTTAGCTAACAAAAAAATTAAAATTTTTTAGAAGAAGAAGAGCTCCAGACGAATAATTTTTTTTATTTGAATCGATTTTGAAAAATAAAAAAAAGCTTCTGTTTATTAGTAAGTGATTATCTGACTAAGCAAAAAAAAAAAAATTTTTTTTTAGAAAAAATCTAAAATAATCATAAAAAATTCCTGAAAATAAATTAATGGAATAACGCGTGTTTTTATTTTTAGCGTTTTTTTTTGTTATTGCTTTTTGAGCAATTAGATTGTATGAATTGGCATTTTTTTTATTGTTGTTGTTGTTGAAGTTATTGCTCAAAACAATAATAACAAGAACAATTCAGAATAAAAAAAAATAAAATTTCTATTCGAAATTATTATTTTTTATTATTAAAAACAAAAGATTAAAATCATCTGATTTTTTTTTTAAAATATTACTTGAAATAAAATTAATTTTTCTAAAAAAAAACAAAACTTTCAATAAATACGCTTATTTGTCTTTGTCATACTTGCAATAATCTGTCTGAACTTTATATATTTTTTAAAAATAAAATTGATAATATAACTTGAGGCTTTATTAAAGTGTTTCAATTTTTTTTTCGAAAAAAACTAAAAAAGATTTCAAAAACACGCACGCTTAACTCGTTTTATATGTTGTTGTTTTAACATAAATTTACTCAATATAAAGAGAATATTTCAAGTTTAATAAGATTTACTGCAAATTCCAACAATAAAACGCCAAATATTTTAATTAAATTTGAAATTAGAAAAGCTATTTATATTCTTTAACAAAAATAAAATTAATAATAAATAATTTTTTGAAGCTTATTTTATTATTTTAGGCATGTTTTGTGTTCAAAAACCCCAAGGTTTTGATTTAACACTAATTACTTATTTAAAATAAAAATATTATTTATTTTTCTTTGTTGCTTATTTAAAAGAATAAAGTATTTTTTAAGAAAGTAATACTGAAGTTTTAAAGACAAGTGACAATCTCGTACGATGATAGAATATTACGTAATTTAAAGCCATAGTTAAAAATGAATTTTTAAATTGTATCAAAGAAATTATAATTAAAAAAAAAATATTGATTTTCAAAAAAAATTTTGAAATTTTAAACTTAATTTTAGAATCAAAAATTATTTTTTACAAAAATTGATATTCAAGATTAAGTAAGATTTGAAACAAAATCTAGCAAGTTCCGTAAACACTCAGACCGAACTTTTAGGGAGGTGCACAAAAAAATAAAAACGCTTTTAGATAGAGAAAAATTTTCTCTATAAAAACATTGGACTTTAGGTATTTTAGGTAGGGTTGTTAAAAAAGCCATTTCGAAACTGATTCTAAAAGTTAGAAATTTTACGAAAAAATGCCTTTATCTAAAATTTTTGATAATTAAAATTATTTTGCGATTTAGAGAATTGTCTCTATGATCAATTTTTTTTTTAGTTTTAAGGCAAAACTATGTCTGTTTGAGCTTTTTTCAGCGAGTTTCTAAATCCCAAAATTAATTTCGAAATGGTCATTTTAACAACCCTAATTTTAGGTAACGTAAATTTACGTAAAATTATCCAAAATCCAAGTATCAAATATTGTACTTTTTTTATTGACCTTTTTTTATAGTTTCTAAAACTTATTTTTGATCTTTCATATGTTCGCCTTTTTTGGTTGTTTTTGCATAGAAAGTAATTTTAAAAGTTAAACACCAGGTCGTTTTTTGAGTTTTTGTACTTTACACCCTCCATGAAATTTTAACAATATTAAAATCGAACTTGAGGAATCCGAATTTTTCATTAACTTTTATTATAAATTATTTTTTTCTCTAATTTTCGCGAATGCCTTTATTCTTCTCAAAATTTTTTAATATATAGATAGGTATTTTTTACTCATTTCGGGTTTTCTCAGCATCAATCATAGTCTCGGAAAGGAAAAATTCAATGAAAATTCGGTTAAATTTTTATATATTAGTTTACAATCAAAAGTTAGAAATAAAAAGATTACAAAAAATTTTACTGAATTTTTCTTTCCCGAGCCAATGATTGTTGCTGCTTAAAACCCGAAATCAAATATTAGGGACGTCGGTTTGTTGCTGATTTTTTCTATTTTTTATAAAATTCGCTAAAATTTACAGTAAATTATGCCAAATATCGTGAAAAATAGTAAAATTTTAATTAGAGAATTTTAATCCTCGAAAAAGTCCCAGTCAAATTAATTTATCTGCCACATACATGAAACATGTAATTATCAGTATGTGACAGATAAAATTGTCTGTAATATGTATGTAATATGTTTTTTTTTTTAATTTTCAAAAAAATACACATTTGACCTTTGAAAAAAAACTCCTCCCTAAATTAAATAAAAATTTTAGTATATATTTTGGAAATTTTTCATAATTTTCAATTTATTTTTTATTTTAAAAAATAATTAGAATTAAATTTTAAAACATTTTAATTAAAATTACTCCTAACTAATTATTGAAATTTATAAAAAAGGTAAGTAAGAAAAGGTAAGTAGATTTTAAATAAAACAAAATAAAATATGAGTGGTACTTTGACTTTTCTGGTAATTCTTGGTAAACTAAGTTGGTACTTTGGATTTTCTTGTTGGTGATTTGGCTTTTCTGGTAATTCTTGGTTAATATGGTGGTACTTTGGATTTTCTGGTTGGTGATTTGGCTTTTCTGGTAATTCTTGGTAAACTTAGTGGTACTTTGACTTTTCTTGTTGGTGATTTGGCTTTTCTGGTAATTCTTGGTAAATATGGTGGTACTTTGGCTTTTCTGGTTGGTGATTTGGCTTTCCTGGTAATTCTTGGTAAATATGGTGGTATTTTGGCTTTTTTTAAGTAGTATTAATATTTGACATGACACGATTTCCATATCTTATTATTTTTGAAACATACATATGACATGTATGCAACATCCTGGAATTTCATACATGCCACATGTCTGCTAAATTCTGTTCTGACAGACATGTCACAGGTCTGAAATAGGAACCTCGACAGACATGTCGCAGACGTCATTTCCAGGCTATTACATGCATGTTGCAGACAAATAAGTTTGACTGGGGTCGAAATTTTTATTTTCCTCAATTTTACCATTTTTTTAAGTAAATTTGTGCACATTTTAATGTAAAATTCGCTCCCTAGGATTGCCTCACGCTGCAAAATAAAGAGTTGCTTTTCGCGAAGCTTGTCAAAAGAGTAATTAAATAAAATTGCTTTAATAAGTCTTTTCATTATATTTTTTATTCGGAATTCACCTTGCTAGTAAATTTAAATGTTTTCTTGTAAAAAAATTTATTCTCTATTCAAATCTCTATAATAACTAAGTATATAATATCAACTTAAAAATTGGTAAATTTGATGATTTCGTAGAATTAATTGTTGTGATAAAGTTGGTATATGATTGCTTGTTAGGACTGAATGTAGCTTTTAAAATTGATGAAATTGGTTTTCGATTTCAGCCCAAACACAAATAATGGGTCAAAGAATAAACAAAATAGAGATGAAGCCACACTCTCTTAAAATAATGTACAGGAATCGAAGACCTCTTTGTCAACCGAAACGGAAACACTCATTAATAACCAAGAACAAGATAAAATTGAAGTTTAATTTTACACGAAGATTTTTCAGATAACTTAGCGAAAGGTCTAAAAACACTTACTTACAGACAGATGTTTGCCAAATGGCTATTGTATCCAAGTGAAGAAGATGAGGACATCTTTGAATAAGAAGAAGAAGAGGAAGATATATGATGCGTAATTTATTACGCATTGAAAATTTACAGTGTAGTTTAATATACAGTGCTGCTATGAAACGATGAATTCACCATATTTTCCGTAAATTATGGTAAATTCACGATATTTCACCATATTTTACGTAAAAAACGGTAAACTAAAAATCGTAATTTTTGGGAAAATATCCGTATTTATGGTAAATTACCGATAATCTACGTAAAATTTAGTAAAAAACAAAATTTCCAAAAATTTTCCGGAGAAAAAAACTTTAAAATATGTTGAAAATAATTTTTTACTAAAAAAATACTCTTGAGATTTCTGTAAAATTCGATCTATTTTTTCTAAAAAAATTAATTGTGTTCTGGTCAAAAAATTATTTTCAACATATTTTAATCCCTAAAGTTTTTTTCTCCGGAAAAATTTTTGGAAATTTTGTTTTTTACTAAATTTTACGTAGATTATCGGTAATTTACCATAAATACGGATATTTTCCCAAAAATTACGATTTTTAGTTTACCGTTTTTTACGTAAAATATGGTGAATTCATCGTATCATAGCAGCACTGTATATGTTGATTTCAATTAAATTTCAAAAACAATTTTACTTTGTTAAATTCAATTTTGTTTTCAATAAAATTTTTTTAATTTACTCACTCATGATGATCCCCTCCCACACCGCCCCATTAGGCTCCCTTGAGCTACTCTCCCCACATGTTTAAAAATCCCGGTTACGCCACTGGTGAACTACCCATTTCAAATAATCCATTGGGACATTTTAGGTCCATTTTCAGCCTCTGAAAATAAGTTAATTTACATTCTAGTAATAGTTTGCCATTTCTCGAGATGGCTCGAGGTAGGGCGAATAATATTTGAAAAATCTCAGCTATCAGGAGATGTCTTATATGGAGATGGGAGTTATGTAATACTCCCAGGTAACACATGCTCCCTTACTCGTCCCAGCCTCATCTATATAATTACTTTTGTTTGTTCGTTTTAGCTTTTAGTTTTAAGTTTTATTATTTTCCTACACTGATAATTTTTAGACTTACTTTTTGGTAAGTTTAAACATACGAAAGCTTTGTCGTGTTTAGACTTAGATTCATATAAAAAAATTAAGTTTAGACTTACTAAAAATGAAAAAAAAATAATGTTCTAAACTTACGATTTTAAAAATTATTAGTGTAATAAATATTTGAAGCTCAAACAAGATTTATTTTTATTTAATAGCAGCCAGGCTATTAAAATAGCTCAATATTACATCATTTGAGAAATAAAGTTTAATCTAATAACCAAACTCTCAATTTAATTTTAAATAAAATTATTTATTTAAACCTTTCTATTTTGTCTTTGAAAATTTCTAAAATTAAAACTAAAATTTGAATAAAAACAAGTTTTGATTTTTTACTAGGAAATTTAGTAATTTACTATTGCATCAGTAAATTTGAAAAACCTCTTATAAATTTCAGTAATTTACTAAAAATTGTTTCATAATTATTTTAATTTAATTAAAATTCAATGATAAAATAAAAAAATTAAGAAAAAAAATATATTTAAATGATGTATGAGATCTTAGCTCAGTAAAACAATATTTCCGAAGAAATCTAGACAGTAAAAACCTAGATATAATGTTGAATTCGTTATGTGGATGTTTTTAAAATTTTACAATCAAGATATTTAGATGTGATTCCGGATAGTTAAAGGTTGTTTATGTTTTATTGAAAAAAGATAAAAAATTCGATTTTTCCTTTTTTTTTATACTAAATAACTTAAAATTTATAAAGTTTTATAAATTTACTAAAAATTAAAAAGAAACTTTAGTAATTTACTGAAAAAAATAAAAAATCAGTAAAAAACTAAAACTTAGATTCTTTTTGGTATTTGAAAAATTTGCTGTTTTTTTCAGTAATTTTACAAATTTACGCTAACATATACGTTTTTTGAATGATTTTGTCTTAAAATTAAACTCGTTCTTCGCATAAATATAAACTATCATTTTCATCTCATGACTTAATTTTAAATGTTGATTCGCATGCGATTTAAACTTTTTATTTAAAAAAATTTCAAAAAATCACAAAAGGAATTAAACCAATCTTTTTTACTCAAATTTTAAATTATTCAAGATAGTTTTTATTTTTCTTAGTAAAACAGAAGAGTTTTGAGTTTCACGTGCATTTAAACTGGAAATCTTTCTTTTAGACTTCCATTCCGATATCAACTAAGCCTTCTTCCATCCAAATTATATCAATCTATTTCGTGAAAAAGTCAACTGATTTAAAATAGTTTTTAGTTTATTTATAAATATAAAAAGTAGCACTTAGTTGATACAAACGAGAATTATCAGTCCTTTTATCAGTAAATTATTTTATATTAAGGTTAATAGGAAGTAAATAAAGAATAATAAATAAACAAAAGAATTATAATTTTCTTGGTTCTAGGCAGCTTCTTTGATGTGCTTTTGTTCTAATTATCTCATTCTGCGGTGCAAAAAATCTGTTTTAGGTCTTGTTTGTTTTGCATTGGATTCAGATTCCAGTTATTTTCCAATGTTGTTCTTACTCTAGATTTTTTCGTTTCATCACGCTAAGTTCTTAAACATTTCAGAACAATACTTTCATTCTTTAATTTTGTTTTTGTTTTGATCTGTTAACAGTTTTGGGACTTTTTGAATTGTCATTTTATATTATTAATATTTTGAAAAAAGCTCGGAAGAGAAAAAAAATATTTTAGGATAATCAGAACCTAATGAAATTTTGCAGTTTTCTAACTCTAATTTTATTTGGTTGGGTTTTTTCTAGTACTTCTGTGGAACTTTTAAGTAGAATTTTTACACCAGGTTACTTACCTTTGAGCTTTAATGATATGCTTATTGTAAATTTATCAAAATCGGTTCAAAAGATCTCGTTAATAATCAGTAATAATTTTAAATTATTTCGTCAATTTAAAAATATCAAAAAAATCGATTATTTATCGATAATTTTTGAAAGGAATAATCGATTTTCAGCAAATTTGATATGAGACCAATAATTTCTGATAGCATCAGGTTCCTTAGATGAGTATAAAATTTTTTTATTTAAAAATATAAGTTAAATTAATATTTTATAGTTATTAAAATATATTTCTTTTAATCAAGATATGGAAAATATCTGGAATATTAATATTTCAAAGCTAAAAGGATAAGCTTTTAGGATCTATATAGAACATATAATTTGCACATTTATTATTTGGAATTATTTTGAAGATAAAATAATTGAAATAAAATTTATTGAATATTGTTGAAAATAGGCAAAATCTTTCATTTTAACGACCTTTACCGTCTATGGAAAACATAAAACTGCTGCTTGAATTGGGCAAACGAGCGAGTTTATTGAATCTGCAAATTATATTTTTAAAAAAATATTAATTTCACGAGGCTTGGTTAAAAAAGTATTCGACTTTTGTTTCAAACGGATCAAAAACGGTAGAATCTTATCGAAAATAAAATTAAAAATAATATTTTTGTTTATTCCATAATATTGATCAATTAGAATTTCATTTTTCCACAGACTCAATTTCTAAAAGCTACTTTGAATTTTTATTTAAAAAAGAATAAAACAAATCCAGGTAGTGATCAAACACAATTTCAAAGTTCTAGACTTGTTACCACATATTTTAATTAAATTTTCAAATTTTAAAAGTAAAGAAAAAAATATTCTTGTTTTAGTGCTTTGGTTTTGTAAAGACTCTGATTTCTTTCCTTTAATCTTCACCCAAAAAATCAATTTGAAAATTTTCAATCAAAACTTTTTTAAATTTAAAAATTCATTTCTAAACAAAAAAAAATAGAGTTTTAAATAAAAAAGAAGAAGCCATTGAATTTTATTGAAACAAACTAAATAACCTACAAATTACATTAAAATTAATATTTTTTTTAAATATTACGAAACGTAAAGAGAGAGAAAAAAAAACTTAATAGAATTACAAATGCCTTTGAAATGCTTATTAAAAAAATAAAATTTAATTTTTATTTCTCACAAGAACAACTGCTTAAAAAAATAACAACACTTTTTACAGAAAAAAAAAAGAAATATATTCATGAAAAAATAAGAATTATTTTATCGACTTTAAGTTCTTAAAACATTTTATTTATGTTTTAAAAATTTAAGAACTTTTAAAATCAACGACCATTTTTAAAAGAAATGAATTCATTTCAATTTGGAATTTATGGTGAAAAATTGTTCAAAAATGTTGAAAAATCAATATGGGCATATTGTCCATTTAGTACACCTTTAAAAAAGGTATTAAACTCAATAATTTAATTAAAAAATAACAAAACAAAATGAAAATATTTGCTTTAAAGAATAGACCTAAATCAAATCAAGACGAACCAATTAAATATTGGATTGAAAATGTAAATTTTTTTGCTTTTTTTTTTGTTCATGTCTAAAACTATTAATGATAATCTAAACCAACAAAAACATGCAAAAATTTTTAAAGAAAAAAAAAGGAATTTTTTTATTTGAAACAAAAAAAAAACATTTAAAAATCATTTATTTATTCAAATAATAAATAAATAATGTTTTATTCTGTGTGTGTGTGTTGTTGGTAACTGGGCGACTTACATTATTATTTTTCTTTTAAAGTAACTAAACTCAATTTAAAAAATAACCATAAATTATGCTGCTTTTTTATTTCTCTTGTTATTGTTTTTGTTGTTGTTGTTGTTCATCTATTTTATTATTTTTAAGTTAGAACAATTTTTAGGCCATTTTTTATTAGGAGCAACAACAATCAAAAAAAAACGCAAAATTTAATTGTACCATTTAGGGAAAATTATTTTTTTAAAAGGATTCATAAATAATATATTTAACTTTCTTTTTTTCGTTTATTTAAAATAAGTATAATGATTTAAGCGATGACAATGGTCATTTAGCAACAAGTTTTGAAACACTAATGAATTCAACAAAATCCAAGAGAAAATCTTTGATTAGAAAAAAAAGTTCTTTGACTAAAAAAAGTGAGCTTTTTATTCATTCTGTAAAAATTTTTATTAACATAGTAAATTTTTATTAATAGATGAGAATGAAAAATTAAAAGATAAATCAAATTCAGAATTGTCTAGAATAATAACTAGTCGATATACAACAGAGCCTTACAATTGTGAACAACAAAAAATTGATCAAAGACCTAAATCATCATCATCATCAATAACAACAACAACAGCATTAAATAATTTTACATCTATAACTAATTCACAATTTTATACATCACATTTAGATAATTTAACTAGTGATTTACTTTATGATGTTGTTGTTAATGATGATGATGACGATGACGATGTAGATGATAAAGAAGATATGAATTTATCATATTTTTCTACTGATGATGACGAAAGTGATTTAGATTATCAAAATGATTTAATTGATTTTGATAAATCTCAAAATAATTTTGAAAATAATTTTGTGCTCAAAATATGCAATCAAATACGCTCATTTAGTTTTGTCAATAATAATAAAAAGAATAAATCACAAGAAACAAATAATAATAATAAAGAAACTCAGGATATTCAAGCTCAAACAACTCTAACCGAATATCCAAGTAATTTTTTTGAAAAAACAAAATCCCAAGAAGATTTTGAATACGAGTATACTGAGGTAATATTGGACGATTTTCGTAAAGTACTCGATCGATACGATGCCACATGTACGGCTGATTATTTCATTAAAAAACAATTACCATCACATGAATATTTTCATAAAAATGAAAAAATAGTCGACATGTATTTTATACTTAAAAGAATGTTGACTAAGAAAAAATATGTCGAGGCTACTTTAAAACTGGAAAGAGATGTCAATAAGAAAAAATTAAAACGTAATCCGACAAGTAGTTCCTCATTAAAATCACGACCTTCAACTGCTTATCTAATGGAAAATTTTTTAATTGATTCAAAAAATTATCGACCCAAAACAGTTAATATAATACCAATTAAACATAATAATTGTAATCCTATTGATGACGAGGATAATTATGATACAATTGACGATGAAATTATTACAAATAATAATAATCATAATAAAATTGATTATGATTGTTATTATGAGCCTTTTAGTTTGGATTCAAATGTTCTAAATCAATTAACATGGCCGTTTGAATTAGATTTTGATTTGGAAAAAAAGCCGGGAAAAAAATTAAATAAAACCAAATGTAAAAAATTGCCCGATTTAATTGAGAATAATAGCAAAAAAATTAAAAATAAAGTTGTTGTTGGTAAAAAAGAAGATTTTATTCCAAGTAGTAATTCAAGTAAATATTTGAGATGTGAATCAGCTAAAAATAAGGAATTGAGTGTTTTGAAAAATGCGTCTAAAAGTAAATTAATAGTTAATAATTATAATGAAGAGTTTAACATTGATAAAGTGAATAAATTAGATGAGGACTATACGAATCCGCAAATGAATATACAAGTAAATAAAGAAGAACATTTGAGAAAAATGAATATACTTCCTGGTAAGACATTTGGCTCGCAAAGACGAAAGTCTATAAGTATTGAACATGTACCGGTTAGTAAGAAAAAATATCAAGCTCAAAAATCAAGAATTTTATTGACAACAAGTCAAAGTGATGTTAATAGTTGTAAAAATAATGAAAAAGCTGTGTTGGCGGCTGCTACAAATGGAAATGAAAAGTTTTTAGAGTGTAAAAGCTTTGTTAGTTTGGATACAGAAGCGAGTAAAAAAAAACATGCATTGGCTATTGAGCATCAAGAAATATTCAAAATAATCAATCCAGACAAATCGAATGGATATAATAATAAAAATACTAAAACACAAAGATCTCACACTTGTTATCCTTTAGAATTAAATTTATTAAAAAATAGAAAAGAGACACAAAATTCTCAAATAACAACCAAAAATAAGCATGCTATTAGTAGACCAAAGACATCAAAAGTTTAAAAAATACTTTCTTTTTTTTTTTGTTTGTTCGACACTCATTAGCCTTAAATTAAAGTTTTTTATTTTAAAATTATTTTAATTTAATAAAAGTATCTATTTTTCAATTTAAAAATTTTTTGTTTTTTTAAAAATTTTTCTCTATTTTGACTAACGACCAAAACTTGATGCCATATTTAAATATAGCCTTTGAAGTTATAAACTATTTAAATGCACATTTTCCTAGAAATTTAAGAATCAAATTAGAATCGAATTAAACAAATAGTTTTAAAATTATCTCTAAAAGGATAAAGTGTCTTATCGACACACAAATTATCATAGGATTCAGATGTATTACAAATATTTTTACAAAACAAATCGCAAGTTTCTTTTATTTGGTAAAATCCACATTTTTTTTCAATATCATAAAAAATTATCATCGAACAAAGTCTTTTAAACCTAATGCAAGGCATTTCTAATTCAATTACATATTATTATATTATCCCGCAACATGGATGAATTGCTTCAAACCTTCAAATTTCTTCACGAAAAACACTGTTTTTTTTGGATCGTATGTCCGTCTGATGAAAGCTAAGAAGCTCGAAACGCGTCGTGGGTTCGATCCTCGGTGGCTGCAACATTATTCTAGAAGAAACCCTAAAATAAAATATCGTTTAATAGAAAATTACAGAATTACAGATACACCAAAAAGAATCAGTAAACCAATAAACCCTCTTTTAAATTATTAAAAAAATTAAATAAAAATTAAGTTATACTTAATTCAGACTCATTTATAGGCGCTGTGAAGTTCATTTCAATTCGTTCAATTTGATATAACTTTTTTTATTGTTCTCCTTTTCTTTTAGCTTTAAATTGTTAAAAAATGAAAAAACTTTGCTACAACTACAACAATTTTTTTTTCTGTTTTGTTGAATGTAGCAAAAATGTTTCAAATTGTAGCAGTTTAAACTTAAGAAAAATATTCTCTCGTAAATAAACTTAAAATGCTGAATTGAAATGAGTGAAAAGAAATAAACTTCACAGTCCCTCATTTTTATCAAGTCTTTTATTTGTATATTCACAATTTATACAAACTAAACCCTATTGGGTTTTTAATTCATTAAGTAGCAAAAAAAAATTCAAGACATTTTTTTTATGTTTTTTACCGGATCTAATAGACCTGGATTTATTCTACTCATACTACTAAATTTAAAATTTCTCTTCTTGGAATTTTAGTTAACTAAGAGAAACCATCCGAACCGTAAAATTAATTCTCAAAATTCATTGATTCGTTTAAATCATCATTTTCTAAGCTATCAATGCCGACTATATCATCAAACTATTCATTCTATGAATCGAATTCACTATTTGTGTGATTCTCATTATCACTTATCTCTTCAATTTCATAATTGTTAGAGTCTTCACTGTCACCAGATTCGTATTTGAAAAATGAACAAGACTTTCTTTTCAAATTAGACCTTTAAATCAAACTCAAGTCAAAAATTTGAATTGTTTTATTTTTTTTTTCTCAAAAAATGACTAAACTCTATTACAAAAATAAAGTAGATTATAAGAAATATTAAAAATTTTATTTTTAAAACAAAATTTAAATAATAATTCAAGACTTTATCAACAATCCTGAAAAAAACGAGTTTTTTCATTTTTCTCAAAAAACTACTCGACACAATTTTAAATGCATTTAATTTTATTTTTTTGGGTGAAACTTTTTTGTGGCAGTAGTGGAGACTTGAACCCGGACCCTTAAATCGGTTATTGCTAAAAGCCGGACCACCTGTTTTTTACTAAAAACCGGACCTATAGTTTGAACCAGAAGCTTACAGCCAAAAATAGTCGACCACCTTTTTTCAAGTAGAGAATTTTATGAGCTTTCATAAAATGCCAAAATCTAAGCTCTAGGACCTTTCCTTCGTCTTGTAGACTCGTCTAAATATAAAAACTTTTATTTTTTACCTTCGGACCGGTACCTACAGGTCGAACCAAGCGTCTAATAAAAGTCGACCACCTTTTTTCTAGTAGAGAATTTTATGAGCTTTCCTTCGTCGAGTAGACTCGTCTAAATATAAAAATTTTTGATTGTTTTTGTTATAACGATAATTAAAACATTCAAAGTTATAAATTAATTTTATAAATTTTATTACATTATCGAATCATTCTGTTATATTTGTATAAATATATATTTTTTTATTAAAATTTTCATTTATTACAAAATATTTTTTTTTAAAAATATTATGAATCTTTATTTTTTTCATATAATTTCGTTACATTTTTGGTGAACTGAAGTTTGTGATCAATTCGCTCAATTCGCTCAATTCAAAAATTTCAAATTTTCTTGCAATTTAAAAATTCAAAGAATCTGAAAATTTCTGTTAAATTGTTTTTGGTCTTCGGAATTCGCTCTTTTATTGAATTATTAAATCCTTCAATATCATTTGTTGTGTAATATTTATCAATTTTTGTTTCATATTTGTTACTTGGTCTAATAAAATAATCATAAATTTTTTTAGCCTTATTTTTCAAAAACCAGTCACCAAAGTTCTTGCAACTCGATTTTCCTTTAATTGTTTCAAAAAAATTTGATAAAAGCTCTAGTTTTTCCATATAATCCTTTTTATTTTTGCTTGCAATAAGACTATCATCTCTATGGGTTTTTGCGCCAAAAATTAAATACAATATTTTATCTCGATCACATTCCTCTAATTCAAATTTTTCATTTTTAAAAAGAATATCACTATGAAAACTTATTTGCTCAGTAAAATAATAATAACATTCAAAATCTTTTTTTAAATGAACCATTAATGGACCCATAAATACTGGATTATTTTCAGTGCCATTATCATGCAAGATAAATTCCGATATGTGAAATAAGAAACGTAAAAATCGCCTTATAAAATCAATAATATTAATTTATTATTTAAATTTTTGAATTAAAAATAAAAAATCAAATACCTAAATTAAATGTGGTATCGAAATTAATAATCGAATAGTTTTTCTCTGAGCTCCCAAATTGAACAAGGTCAAAAAGTTGCTGGTCTTTAAAACAAATCATGACCAAATTATCGGAGGTAAAATTAATTGACTTTACAAAATCGGCTTTGATATGTGATAATTTAATAAATTTATATTAAAAACAGGGTTTTTGATTTGAAAAATGAAATTCCATGAGGAACCAAAAATTCGATAATAAATTATAATAATACAGATTTAGAGATACCTTTATGGATACCTGAAAAAGGCACACCCCTAATATTTTACTAAAACAAACACCCGGTCGTAATTCGAAAAATAAGACTTCAATAGAGCTGGCTAATATCTCAAAAAACTCGTCTTTTTAAGCTCTTTCTAATGGTAGTTAGCTTTTGGTTTTTTTATTTTCTTAAAACCTGAAAGTCGCAAAAAATCACTTTTTAAAGTAATACACCCTGGGGTATCTCTAAATTTAGCCTTATACACCCATTTTTTTATTTTAAATTTGTATTCTACATCAAAAAATACTCTGGTACGACCCCTACACTTATATGCTTTTCTTTTTAATTTTAAGCAAAAAGCCTGAAAATGTCTCGAAACTTTGGTACCTCTTTACACCCCCCTAAAAATTTTTTCCAAATTTTCAACAATATGGTTTTTGGGTAAATCAAATACGTAGAATCTTATTTTTAGGTCAATTTTTGTTCAAACTTATTTATTTTTTAAGAAAATTAATTTTTAGAATAATAGCAAAAATAAAACTTATGCACAGACCACTAGTTAACTAAAAAACATTCTGTTTTTTGACTTTTTAGTCTTTTTTTCTGATTTTTGACTAAAAAAAGTTTTAAAAAAATTAAAAATGTAGAAAAATCATTTTGGTTTTGTTAGTAAATAACAAATTTAAATTTCTAATATATTAAAGCAATCTTTAAGAACAAGGGAAGAAAGCATGCCAATTTCAAATCTTCTGTTTTCTAAAAAACCGAATTTTTATTTTTTTTATTTTTCACAGAACTTTCATTGATAAAATTGCTACGATTTTTTATTTTAAAATAAGAACGGATTTTAAGCTTTGTTAATATAAAACAATAATATTTTGGATTTTTATCTCTAGATTCTCTAAACAAAATTTCAAATTTTTTTTTAATAAGGTCTGCTTGTATTTTCGAAAACTGTTTAGTTTGAACCGAACAATGTCGACAAAGCTATCACATGTTCTTATTAACTCATTTTTTTCTAGATCTTTTTTAACGGAGATTGAGTTATGATAATAGAATTGCTTAGTATTTCTAGACATGTCGCTTATGTTAGTTCCTTTTTTTCCAATATTTTCTCTTACTGTCTTATCGTATTCATTTTTCTTTGAACCATGTTTTTTGGAGGAGATTTTTACTATATCTAATACGGTTTTGGTTGATCTTATACAGGGTTTAGCAGTTTTAGTTGAGTTACCGTGTGCTTTTAATTCGAATGGTCCCTTAATATTATTACTCCAAAAATAACAAATAAAATCCCTATTGAATTAGTCTGGATTAATAATTTTAGTAACCGTTATAATTTTCCGATGGAAATCGGTGTTAATTTTTGAAAAATAATTATATCTATTTATTTCGTAAGTTTTTTCGTTTAGAATGAATTTATAAGGGAGTTTTAAATCAGAAATAAATTTAATTTTTAGATTCTCCCTATCTTCTAATTCATAAAACTTTTTCTTAGATCCTTCGCTCCAATAGGATCCATTTTCATCTGATATTAAATTCTCAAACAAAAAATTATTTAAATCGTAAACAAAGTATGCTTTTGATCTTACTGCAATTGGTCTGCTAATGAATGGTTGTTCATTAAATAGAATCGTTAAAACTTTTGAAAGTTCGACTTTTTCAAAATCAAAAGCTAATTAAAAAATAAAATATTAGTTAACTTTCATAAAATTATAATAATTTATAAAGCTGATTACTTTGTTGACCTTGAATGAACTCTTCTTTTTGATCGTCCTTAGAATCAGTATAATTAAAAAGGCTATTAGGCTCATTATCAGAGTTTTCTTCCATCAATTTAACTATTTCAGAGTTTACAAAACTTTTTTGAAAATTAATAATTATTTTTTAAAGTTTAAAAGTTTATTAATTATATACTTTTTATTAAACTTTTCTGTTTCGATGTCTTGATAATTATTTACTGTTTCAGAAATAATTTTGAATTTTTTCGGACTTAAAGATTTGATTTAAAATTTTTTTATTAACTGTTTTTAAAGTTATTTTTATTTACCTTGGAAATAATAGAATCAATTTTCATTTTTAAAGTGTAATTTTCGTTTTTTTCTAAAAAGGTATCAAGTTTATCCTGATTTAAGTAAGTTTATCAGTAACTTGAAAGTACAAAATTTTTAAAATAGAATCTTACATCATCTTTTTAAACTACAGCAAAATGATTTGGATTCCATAAACGATCTGATGGTTCAATATCATGGGTATGGGTCCACATCATTATTACAGTAATAATATCTAAATATTAAAACTATTAAAACTTTTACTTTTAGAAAAAAAAAGTTACCTTGTTTATCTTTCATATTACATAAAATTTTATTTGATAATAGGCAAAATTGAGTTTCATCTCTTAATTCGAATTTTTTTCTAGGATATATTTGCTGGATATTAATTTTTAATGCATTACATAAGGCAAAAATATGCCAAAGACTTCCCCAGCTATTATTTTGCAAAAGCCTTAAAATTTCATCTCTTATAATGTCATTAATTGAGCCGCTTATATTTGTTCCGCAAAAAAGACGCAAAAAAAACCATTCAACTAATCGATTTGATCCTTCAGAATTCAAAGGTGTCTCTAATTGAATTGAGAGCAAACTATTTTCTAAATATTGGTTAGTATTTAAGGCCATTTCCAAAATACACCTTAATCTTAGTTCTATATGGAAAGTATCATTTCCATAGAGTAATAAAGATAAAGCTCTAAAAAGTTTCCATCTCCAAAAACTTTTATCGGAATCAAGTGATCATCCAAATTTATATGTCCAAGTAAAATTTTGCTCGAGCTGCATATAGTAAATTTTTTTCCTTGATAAAAAGTTTTTAAGACTTGACTTTAGCAATTAAAAGTATGGGTTAAAAATAATATTAAAAAGAAATTCTTCTTCATAACATTACCATAATTAAGAAAAAACGATTTTAATTTAAACAAATTGGACATGATAAAAACAAAACTCAATTCCAAAATCATATTAGATTAAATTTTAGTAATTATAGCTCATCTTTTAAATAACAAAAATGTAAAAAATTTATTAAATTTTCGCTTAATGTTGTAAGCGCCTTTAAATATAAAGAGTAATTAGGGAGCTATAATTTTTTATTTTTTTTAAGATGCACCAAATCATAAACCTTAGTTAAGATTTAGCTTTTTTTGAGCCTTAATAACCCATGTGTATTCTTTTAAAAATATTCCGACAATATTTTTGAATTAAAGAGTTAACCATGCAATTCGATTTGTAATAACCAAAATAAAGATTACAAAAGTTTCAGAAAAACTGACTTTTTAATAAAAAATGACCAAAAATAAGGTTTTTTTACAAAAATATTTCAAAATAAAATATTGTTCTAAAAATCGAAGCATCTTCGCTAGATATAATCATTATATATTTAAAGTTTTATTCAGAAAATTTTCGGAACGCTTATCAATTGATGAATAAAATTTAAAGATCCTAATATTAATGACTTGGGGCACCTTAAAATTTAATATAGAATTATTAAGAATCGTTGAGCATCTGATTAATTTTAATTTAAAAAAAATCGAAAGAGGCGTGAGCTTTAACGTTATTTTATGACGAATCTTTATTTATTTTTTTTAATTCTTTATGAAGCTTTTTTTCATCATTAAGACTCTTATAAAATTTATGATTTGTATGGAAATTACAAATTAAAATTTACTTAACACTTATCGTAACTCTAACGCTCACGGCTTAAATTTGAAGCAAGTGCTGAACCTTTTCAAAAAATAAAATAAAAGGTAACTTCAATTTTATTTTTTTTAAGATTAAAGGTTTTAATTTGCAATCACTTTTCCTCCAGAAAAAAAGTGTAATTTCATTATAGTTGAATTTCAATAGAATTTATTATATAGAGATTAGTAATAATTATTATTATTTTGTGGATACATAATATAATCTTTAATTCATACGGAACTGAACAAAAAAGAGTGATTTAATCTCTTATCTTAATTTAAACGTTATAAAAATAAATTTGCATAGATTCAAAAATAATATAAAATTATCGAATATAAATTCTAAATTATATGAATTAAATGCTTATCAAAAAAATATTTTGAAAAATTTATCAACACTCTTCTTTGACCTTTTATTTTTTGTTTTTTAATTGTTTTTATTTCTAAAAAATAATCAATTTATTTTTAATCCTCTTCAAAGAAGTATCAATTAAAAATTAAAGACGAAGTATTAAGTAGACTTTATGAGAAGTACTTTTTAATTCAGAATTATATAGACTTAAATATTTTAGGTCAATTCAATACTCAGCTTTGTGATATTCAATCAGCTTAAATCTCTGAAATAAAACTGTATATTCTTACAGCTTTTCCTCATAAAAAAGCCTGTCACTTTTTTAGCATTAAATTGAGTTTATTCAAAAATTGTCTAGATTAAAGGATTCTTTATACAAGTCATTTTTTATAAACAAAAAAAATTCAAATAAAATTTCTTCAATTGATAGCGACTCTATCTTATATTCAAGAAAATACGTTTATTGGAATCATTTTTATGGTATTATCTTAAAAAGAAACGACCGCAAAATGAAAACCGGATCTAGTATTTGAGGCGAAAAACATGTTTATTTGAGAGAAAATAACAATAATTCTATCCACTTCGAGGTTGATAGAACTTGCAACGGAACTAAGAAGTTCCAAATTTTAAAGTGCAATTTCAGACATTATGTAAAAAAAAATTTAATTTTTTAAAATAAAAAATGTAATCTTTTTTGCAAGAAAGTTTTTAAAAAAATCACATGATAGCATTAAATTGTATAAAAGAATGTCTTAAAAAAAAACAATCTCCGTTTAATTTATTTATATTTAGACGAGTCTACAAGACGAAGGAAAGGTCCTAGAGCTTAGATATTGGCATTTTATGAAAGCTCATAAAATTCTCTACTAGAAAAAAGGTGGTCGACTATTTTTGGCTGTAAGCTTCTCGTTCAAACTATAGGTCCGGTTTTTAGTAAAAAACAGGTGGTCCGGCTTTTAGCAATAGCCCTTAAATCAACTAGATTCGCTAATTAATCCAAATTCCCAGGTCTACCATCCAACGACTCGAACCATTGGTCCATTGCCGCCATTAAATGCATTTAATGGTAATTTACAGTTATGAGAGATAAAATTATGGAAAAAAAATCTGGAGTTGGTTTGTATCCCAACATATCATTTCTAGGGTTAATTGAATAAAATATAAGACTAATAGATAAAAGTGATCGAAACAGTTCAAATTTATGAACCATTTTTAGACTTGAACACTTTTTTTATTAGATGAAAGGCTCTCTTTAAGTTTTTATCATTACCGAAATAAATCATTCAAAAATATTCAAATATATCAACATGGTTTCTTCTTTTGAATTTATAACAAAAGAGGAATATATATCAAGAAGAAACGTAGGATATTCTGAGTCAGGATCACCTTTGTTTACACTATGAACAAAGAGCTTAGGTAGACAAACAATAGATAGAAGAATTAAAGTAAAAGAACTCAATTTTTTAACTGAAGATCGATTTATGTATTTATGTATTTTAGATGACAAATCAATTAAAATATTCAATCGAAATGTACTATATCCTATCAAAGATAAATTAATACCTGCTTTAATAATTCGCATTAGATAATCACTGATTATTATCTTGTAATATTGAATTATTTGATTTGTTACAATACTTGAACAAAAAAGACCATTTTTAAACGGACATTCATTTATCAGTCCTAATATTTCGAAAATAACATAAAGTATACTTAATGAAGAATAAATAGGTATAAATTTAAAGCAATTGTTTTCCATTAACTTTGAATTTCTTTGAATTTTAGAAAAGATAAATAAAAACAATACATTTGGAATCAAACAAATTGTTGAAAATATAGGAATTAAATAAATTAAGACCATAAAATCAATACTTACAATTAGAATTTTTAAATTGTACAAGTCAAATGATTTTTTATAAATTGATTTTAAATCGCAATTTTCTATTTTTTTCGTAAAATTACAACCGGATTCGTTACCAATAAAATCTTGAAATAATTCAAAAAATGTTTTTCCATTGG
>NTPY01000225.1:548486-576699 GCA_002922825.1 Brachionus calyciflorus | reverse complement strand
TTTCAGACTTACTAATATTTTATTGTATTTTCTTTTATCAAATTAAATCAACTGATTAATATTAATTTTATTTTTTATTTTATTGATTTTCAGTTGGTTTGATTGACATTTTTAATATCTTTATTTTCAGTATAAATATATGTGTTTTCTATTTCTAAATTCGTCTTATTCGAATATTTCCAAAACTAAATAACTTTAAACTTTACGTTAGGCCTTAACTGTTTTTGTGTTAGTGTTAATTTTATAAAATAAAAATATTTAAAAAATAAAGAATAATTTTTATTAAGTTTTCTCAACCCATAAATTGAGTTAACAAGTGGAATTGTTCATTGACATTTTTTCGAACAAATCTAAATCAGCATTTAGAAAGCTTTCATTTAATATTCTTTTTTCTTCTAATTGAAAATATATATGATTTATTCTGTCTATACGAGTATTATTTTTCGAATAGAATTCTTGGTCAATTTCAAATTGTTTGCAAACTAATTCTGACTTGAAAAAAGTTTCTTCTAATTTACATATTTTTGTTTGAATTGTTTCAATCAAAACCATCAGAAAAAAAAATATCAGATGAGAGTACCACATTCTGTTTTTTTTTAAAGAATTTTTTTTTCTAAAGCTAATGCTTTTATATTCAAATACTTATCAGTTCAATAAACGTGATATTCTATTTTTTTCTTTCTGGCTTGAATTTTATAATAAAAAAAAAGTGATTTTTTAAATTAAAAAAAGCACAAAGGGATTTAAAAATTAAATATTTTTAATTATTTAAAAAAGATATTTACCAAATTTTGGTTTTATTTAATCAACTAAAATGATTAACAAATTTTGTCCCAATTTAAAATAAAATCTCAAAATTTTTATTAAAATTTAAAAAAATATAATTTCAATTTCATTTAAGTGAGAGAAGAAAAAATTATTATTATGAAATAATACACGCTTGACTTCCATGTACCATATTAATATCCATGGACATTTGTTGATTATCAGTATCGTTTTGCATATTTTTATTTGGATTTCTCATATTTGACATATTGAAAGCATTATTGTGCATCATAAGGTTATTTCGGTGCATATCTGCTATATTCTTGTTGGTTTGATTAATATTGCGTTGAACCATATCCATGTGTTGTTTGTGAATCATTTCTATATTTTTGTTCATCATGTTAAACACATCAAATTGGTTCGTATTATTTGTCATTTCGAATTGATTTGATTTCTTATCACCTTGTTTAATGTCATTTCCTTTAATAAAATAAAAAAAAGGAAAATATTATTTGAATAAAATTACATTTCTTTTGTAAAATTAAATCAAAAACCCTTTTTCAATTTTGAATATTCCTCTAATATACTATTAACTTCTTGATCATTTGAAGCTTGCATCATCATGTCTAGATAAACTGGATCTATTGGAGCACCACCTGAAATCTGTAGCAATTTTCTTACATTATTCTTAATAGATTAATTATTTAATTGAAACAAAAATTATTTGATATTTATATTAAAATTAAAATTTACATTTGAATATTCATTGCGTGCTTGTTTTATTGAACTAACTCTTAAGTCTTCTTTTAATTTCTCTGCCTCTGGATCGACTTTATTGGTGACTCTACCAATTAGATTATTTTGTGAATTAAGTTTTTCTCTTTCCAAATATTCTTCAGTCGTTAATTTGCTTTTTGTCTGATCTATTTTAGGATGTTTTTGCTCGCCAAATATTTGAATATACAAACATTTATTGAGTAAAAAATCAAGTCTCTTTGAAGTTAGAAATTATTAAGTATTTGATTTAAAACAAATAAAAAACTGGGGGACGTTGGGTCGATAGACAGAGTCACTCATCCGAGATACTTAATGACTGCGAACTCGACTCTTGGACTACGACTTGGCTTGGAACCCCGAAACCAAGCGATACTTAACTTCGTTTTTCATTTTAATCTATTAATATTAATTACTCACATCTTGGTTCATAGTCAACGTATAATTTTGACTAAATTTAAAATCAGGATTGCTGGTACCTCTAATGACGTCACTCTTGTAAACATTTGGATCTTTATACATTTGAAAGACACAATAAATATCTTCATATTTTTGATTGAGTATTTTAGCTGCACCTATTTTAAACATGAAACTAATTGGTTGATCTAAAACTTGTACATTCGGATCAGATATTTCTATTGTTTGATTAAATGGTCTACCATTTGAGTCACATGGAATTATTTCAACGTTAATTGTACCTGCTTCATTGCTTTTTAAGTCTAGAATTTTGACTTCATTTTTGTACGGAATCAAATAAGGCAATGATTTCGGATAAATCATGGCTGTTCCTATTTGAGTCGGTGTATCTGGTGACTCATAAAATGGATCAAATGACTTGAAAAATAAAATTAAATTAAATTTTCTCAATTGAATTTTTTTTCGTTTTATTTTAAAACTTTAAATTTATCTCTATTTATGACACCATCGTCCTGATAGTCCAAATACATTTCATTCATATCGACTTTACGGTCTAAAAATTTCTCTTTAGTCCATATCCAATTTAAACCAGTAGCGAAATTTCTTACTGATACAAATGCCTTTAAATATTTTTTTTTAATAATTCTTTAAAATATATTCAATTTTAAATTCAAAATTTTTACTTTTAATTTTCCATCGTATTCACCTCTATTTGAAAAGAAAATATTTTTTTTAATCTAATTGATACTAATATTATTGAAACTTAAATATTACCTTGCAGCTGGCGATACAGGTAGAGCACTAAAACAAACTTTTTTATCCAAAGCTGATGAAATAGCATTAGCTTCTTCGATTTGTGGAATTAAATCAACCAACTCATTTTGACATTGGATTTGTTCTTTATTTAAAAAAAAATATATATATTGTTTTTTATAGAGTTGAAAAGAGTTTAAAAAAAATAACCTTGATTCATGTTTGTTTTATTTTCGCTTGGAATTAATCCACTTGATTTTGCTATTTCGTCTTGAACCATTTCAAAATCGAACAAAACATCATTCGATGTCGATTTAGATGGATCAATAAATAAATAATATTGAGACGTTCCAAATAGTAATCGATCTAAATGATTCAACTGTGTAGGTTGTCTTAGAACTTGACCATTTCGTAATATTTTAGAATCATTTAATCTCTCTAAAATAATTCTATTTTGGTCTATTGATACTTTACCATGTTCTGATAAAATTCTTATAAAAGATAAAGATTCAAATTAATTAGAAAAAAAAATTTCTAAAATTAAATAATTCTCACCCGATTCCATTGATTGGAATATCACTTTTACCAGGTTGACCAATAATTTTTTGACCTTGACCTTCTAGAATAATTTTAATCATGCCACTAAGTGAAGAATCCATATTGACATTAGAAAAATGTGGTAGTCTCTGAGCTTTTTCTAAAATTTGACTTCTTAAATCCGATGTGTTATTATTTGTTTTGGCCTCTTTTAATTTCTCCTCATAGGACAATTCCATTTCTTTCATTTTACGCTCATTATCATCTAATTGTTTCTTCAAAATTTCATCTTATTATTTTAAATAAATAAAAATTGAGATTTAATTTAGCGTTTTTTTTTTAATTTTAATTTTACCTTCTCCCTCTTTTTTGCCAGTGACTGTTATTTGTTTTAACAATTCCGGATCTATTTTACCATTTTCAAGCATTTTTTTCAATTTAGCATTTTCCTCTTTGAGATCCTTAATTAATTTCTCTGTTGGATCTTCATTTACCATAGCCTTAGTCTTTATTTGTTTAGCTCTATCAGCTTTAAATTTTACAATATTCAAAATTATTTATTGTAATTTATTTTTTAATAGAATATTTACCATATCTTAAAGTTGATAATGATTCATCATAATTAATCTCAGCTGGACTAATCGCAGCAATCTTTTAACAAAAAAAAACAATTAATTTTAATTTTCCTATTTTTTTCTAAATGTTTCTTATAGTCTAACCATTATTGTCTTTGAATTGCCACCCAAAGCGTTCATTAATAATTTAGTTAGAACCGAATCTCTGTAGGGAACTTTGACATTTTTTCCACTTGAATTATCAGCTAGAGCACTAATTACATTACCAAGTGAAGTCAATGATAAATTAATAGCAGCACCTTCTTTAAGTCTATCACCAGTAGCTCCAGTTGCATTAGCTCTTTCACTACCAGCCAAATCGACTAAATTAATCATTGACGATTTAGCTATCTCCTTACCAGATTCATTCAAATATTTTTGAACTAGATTAACAGTGACAATCGTATGAGCTCGACTACTTGTCGCATTCATATTTGTCGCTGCTATAGTTCTATTTGCCGTACCCTCATTCATTAATTTTGTTATATCATCATAACTATCAACCAATTTCTTATTTAATCCTTGAGCTAATTAATACAAAATTTTCATAAAAAAAAATTTTTTATTAATATTATCATTATTTTGTAGATCTTACGATAAAATCCAATTTTTGGATCTTCACGTACAATAAGACCTGTTTTTCTATCAGCAGTCGGATTAAGTAAATCTCTAACTACTTCACTATATATTTCAAGCATACTAAAAGTCACCTTATTATTTGCTTTTTTATTAAATTGAAAAATTTAATTTATTTTTTCTGTTAGAAATACTTCAATAGTTATTTGGGAATTTTTTTTGGCATCTGCTTTTTGAAATATGTCTTCGCAAACCATTGGTACAATGCCTGTATTACTACCATAGCCAACAACTGAATAGCTTTTACCAGAGCCAGTTTGACCATATGCAAAAAGAGATGCATTAAAGCCTTCCCAAGCATTGTTTAAAACACCCTCACCCAAATCTGCAAAAACTTTTTTCTTTTTTTTTTTTTTTTGAAAAATTTACAATTTATTTTTATAAATCAAAAGTTTTTAGACTTAGTGAAACCTGATCGGCATAATTTGAGCTCTCTGGTGAAAAGTAACCATTCGATTCAGTTCTAAATCCATCATGACTCCTTTAATAATTTCAAGATAAAAATTTTCTCAAATTTAGAAAAATTGTTCTATATTATATGGAAACGAACCAATAAGAATAGTCAAATGCATATTTTTTTTCTTCATTTGTCTTGGGATTAGTGATTAAGGTTTGATTGCCAGACATGGCAACAATCAATTTCGAATTGGCATCTTTTTCACGTTGATTAAAAGGCCTAACTCTGACAGCTACTTTTAAATTTTCTTCACTCATTTCTTTCGAATATCGTCAACAACAAATAAAAAACAACTTCAAAATAAATTTTTTGATTTTAAAATTGTTGTAGGAGATTTTTATAGTTATATTCAACGTCAACTTTTTTTAAATAACATAAATAAAGAAAAATGTATATTTTTCCAAAGAAAACCTATGAAATGAATATTTTAAATAAAAATGACATCACTAAAAGAATGTGAATTTTTAAAGCATTAAAAGCAAATCATAATGTATTGATTTAAAAGTGTTTTTTTTACTTTCTTATTCTTAAGCAAAATTTTATTTAGAGTTAAAAAGGTAAATAGAATGAATTACGTATTCTTTTTTTGATCTTTTAAAAATATTCCAACAAAAATTGTTGCCAGAGTTACTTTGAGTTCCAATTTAATATTTTTTAGATATAATTAAAAAATAATCCGTTTATACTAGTTTTAAATTTTACGTCAAAAGACTTATTAACTGAGAAAAAAAAAGAGTTGATTTGAAAAATTATTTTATAATAAAAATAAGACAATTTCAATAATCTAATTATTAGTTTTTTTTTTCGTTAATCTAAATCGAATCATATTTGTCTGCTCCTCGTTGGCTTAAAAAAATGTTAGTTAAAGCGCCTTTAATTAAAAAATCAGTCTGGAGTTTTACAAAGAGTTTTGAATGATCGTTTTAAAATTCCATTTATAACTTCGACAACATATCTACATTTTGTAACAAAAGGTGTCTCGTTGCCTTCTTTGCAAGTAAGCTGGCTTTTAAGACTTAGTGATACCTTTAACTTACAAGTTGGTAATTTTAAATTCAGTTTTATAGATTTTAGAAATCTAAAAGAAAATTTGAATCCGCGATCCAACAAAATAAGATCATTTTCTTTTAAAAAAAACTCCTTCAATTCATCTTTTTCTTAAATCAGTGTTTTCGAAAAGGCACACCAGGGTGTGTGTTTTTGTAGTATCCATCCGTTGGGTCTTTTGATTTTAGTCTTTTTATTTTGTTAAAAGAGAAAAAAAAAATTGCCAAATTTTAAATGGTGCTTAATCTATAATTTAAATCTAAATTTTAATTTAACCAACTGAGTACAACAATTAAGTTCGTTAAAATTGGGAAAATCTGGTTTAAGTTTGAAATAATTTTATCTAAAATTTTTAAACTAATCCTTAAATTTAAAAAAAAAATATTAAGTTGAGTTTTTTAAATTATCTTCAGATATTAGAATTGAAAAAGTAAAAATTATTTATTCGCAAAAAAATAGCGCGTAAAATATCGGATCTTTAAATTTAAAGAATTTAATTTACGCATCTATTGTTTATTTAATAAATTTTTTGAAAAATAATCACTTATATTTAAATTACGATACAAAATATTAATACAATTAAAACAAAATATATATTTAGAATAGAATAAGAGAATTTGATTGATTGTCATTAGTAATTAACGAGTCCCATTTGATCTCATTGCTAAACACTTCTTCTTCTAACCATTGTTCATAATTATTCTCAAAGTCCTCAGGTATTAATCCTTCGACATCATTTTTAACACAATTAAAAAAACTATTGTCACTTGGCACATAATCTGGATACAATGGTTCCTCTTGACTTTTATATTTTCTTTGTATATATTTGTCTATTTTATTTCGTATAGCACATTCATCACTTTGAAAATCCCATCCTTGTGTCTCTTGTTCATTACCAAATGCCCAATCGTCGTTTAAACGATGACGTACTTTTTGATAAATGGCTGACATTGTACTCATATTTGTCTTGCGCCATTGTCGGCCCAAATGACGTGTTTGCATTTTGAGTAATTTCAATGCGTAATATTGTAGCATTGCTTGTTTTATTCTCAATATTTTTTTTAATATGGGCGCTGATTTAAATATAACCAACATCTTTATAAAACAAATTTTTTTAAAAAAAATATTTTCTCTTAATAATTAATTTTCTAAGATTTTTACCATGACTCTTGATCTTTTATATTTGGTCAATTTGTTTAGAATTCTAAGCAAATTAATACATGAGAATACATTACGCCATCTAAATATTGACATATCACCATTTTCTAGATCTTCAGCGTCTATTTCAGCCTGTGTACCAATAACACAATTGGGAAAGTCAAGTTGTTGATTACTTACAGTTTTAAATTTTAAATAAAATTTTTTTTTTCTTTCTTTTGAATATAAAATCCTACTTATTTTTTGATTGTATAAAACTAGAAATATTCAAATTGAAAAATTTCAAGATTAATGGTACACAATTGGCAAATAGTAAATGTTGACTCATAAATTCAAACTTTCAAAAAAAAAAAAAAATTTTTTTTAATTCAAAATTTTAATTTTTTTTTATTTTAATGCAACATACTTGATAGACATGATTAATTTTAAAATGCTTGAGTAAAAGTAATAAAATAGCCGATATGGCTTTGATTATAATTTCTTTATGTCGATTTGTATCAATGCCAAGTTTAATGGTTAAATAATGTGATCCGGATAATTCTTCGGGGAATAGATCGGACATTATTTGAAGTGAATCATTTTTAGGCCGAGTTTGTGGCACAGAAGTTAAAAGAATTTTGAGTAAACATATTAAATATTGTGGTAAATTAGCTAATAAATTAGAGAATAGAATCTCAGCTGGTGACTCAAGTGCTAATGAATTGATCTCTTTAGTCGAAAGAGGATATTTAAGAAATTTTTCCTCTAATTTAATTTGTTCATCGGCTAGTGAATTGTATAAATGTTGTCTTAAAATTCGTACACTTTCATGTATTGGATTAGGTAGACCAACTAAAGTATCCAAATCATTAGACAAATCACCATAACCAAGAAATTTTTTTCTCTCCTGATCCAAAAAAGCTTCTAATTCGCTTGACCTAACTTTTGGTTGCCATGGTAACGATTTGGTTTGATAACTAAGATTAAATTTAATTGATAGAGCATCGTTAGCTGCTTCTAGAACTTTTTTTTGTTCTTCATTTGGCACTGGCGGTGGACTACCAGGTCTTGTTGTATTATTCTCTGAATCATCTACACTTGAGCTTTCATTATCTTCTTTTTTATCTGTTTCCATGTCAATTTGATCTGAATTTTCACTATCAATTGTATCATTCGATGTCGATAGAACAAATTGAGTTACTCTACCACTACTATTATTAATACCATTTGTCAATGATAAATCATCATTGTCAATACCTTTAGTTTGTTTAGTCAAACCATTCTTTTTATTAAAAATAAGATTAACTAACCAATAAAGAATAGATTTTTTTCTTTTCTTTTACCGTTGAATTATTAGTTTCACTAGTATTCTAAGACAACAACACAAAACAAAACACACACAAAAAAATTAAACAAAAAGAAAACAAATAAAGCGATATATATTGAATTACAACATTGACTTATAAACCAAAAAAAAATAAAATAAAATTACCTTTTTTCTTTTGTACAAAGAATTGGGATTAGAAAATTGAAATTCATTAGCTATGTCAACTGGATTGGGTGGCGGGGTCGCCGGAAGCATTTGACTTAGTATAATCATTGGATTCTCATTTATAATTGGTAAATTGAATAATTTACGATAATTATTTTTAAGACAGAAAGCCTCGTCCAAACCACCCAATGTAAACTTAATTAATTCAAAATTATTTGTTCATTATTATTAAGATTAAGATAATTTTTTTTAAATTAAATTTACCAAAAGACATTTCCATAGGAAAAGAATTATTTTTTTAATTGGCAAAACTATTATGTTTTGATTACAAAATTTATTTATTAATTGAAATAGATACGATGATAGGAGTTCATTTGACCTTGCGAGCATTGGTTTATCTTTTAAAAAGTTTCGTTTAAAATAAAAATTTAATTTGTTTTGTTTTTGTTTTTGTTTTTGGAGTCTTACTTAATTCGTTTTTTAATTGAGATCTCATGCTTTGGTATTTTAGAACCATTTGTTGATTTGAAGAAATTCTCTTTGAATTATATTCATTTTCAAATGAGCGTATTACTTCCAAAATAGTATAGAGTACACTTAAAATGACTCTCATATCGACATTATCGGCTATACATGGTGCATATTTACTATCCACTGAAATATTCTCATTTAAATTACTTAAAAAAAGAAAAATAAAAAAAATGCCACCACTTAACTTCTTCTTAAGAAAGTCTTACTTACTTAATTTCAAATGTGAACAATTCTAAAAATACTGTGAAAGTATCACAATCAAATAAGAGTGAAACATTTTCAAATAAATTTGTGTGATATTCATTTATGTTTTCAGTCTCGGAAAAAGTACCTTTAAAATATTATTTGCGCATTTATATAAACTTGATCAAAACAAAAACAAATACCTTGACAAAGATACAATATAGATCGACAAGCATTATCACGAGTTTTCTTATCACCAATCTCAGTATAATCCAATAGTCTTAATACATGAGATTTTTTCTCTTTTACATCCAAATCCTTCCATTTTTTTCCAGCATCTTTTTTTTTTCAAAGAAAATTAATTCTTTTTTTATAAAAGGAAATTATAATTCTTATAAAGATTTTACAATGTTTATTTAAAAGATCATTAAATGCATTTAAATTCCAAACAAATTCGGGCTCTTCTGAATAAGTATACCATTCGGCTATTTCATTATCTAAAGTATCCGAGTCATTATAATCAAAGCTAAAATCAGGCACTTCAGCAGACGCCTTTGTTTTTTAAGTTTTAAATTAAAAAAAATTTTATTTTGTCTTTTCTAAAGTAAAATTTACATCGGAATCGCGTCGATTTCGTCTGGCTCCATTATCCTTCATTTAATTTAATAATTATAAGCCAAAATTTAATCTTTTCAGAAAATTAAGAATAAAAAATATAAATAATAATAAAATTTATTTTTTTGATTAAAATTTCTAAAAAAATTTTCACTTATTGTCAAAACTAACTCTAAAATTGTGCTCTAGATATGTACACAATGTAAGTCTCTTCCACATAAAAAAAAAACACAGCTTTAAATGATGACGTTATTAAAAATATAAAATTTGAAATTTGAAAAAAAAATTTTTTTTCCTTTTAATCAAAAAAAAGAAAAAAGAATGTTGGAAATGTTTGAGGATAAATCAACATTAGGTATATCAATAGGAGTCCTAGTAGTCTTGATCACATTTGGTAATTTTCAAAATAAAATTCTCTCTTAAGAAAAATAAATTTTATTTATTTGTATTTGTAGTGATTTTATGGCTATTGAGATCGAAAAAATCAACTAGAAAAAATATCTTATTAATCGGCGCATCTAATTCGGGTAAAACAAGACTATTTTGTGAATTGGTCTATCAAAAAGATGCTCTGACTCAAATATCAATAGTACCAAATCGAGGTGATGCAGTAATTAAAGACGGTGGTAAAACGAAAACAGTTAGTTTAGTTGATATACCTGGCCAAGATAAAGTTAGACGTAAATATTTTTCTTTATATAAAAGATCAGCAAAGTATGTACACAATTAATAATAATAATTAATTTTCAAAATAAAATATAAATTTTTTTCTATAAATAAAAAAAGAGCTATTGCTTTTGTAATTGATAGCTTGTCATTTCAAAAAGAGTGTAAAGATGTAGCACAATTTATGTATGAAGTATTAACTGATGAAACATTGTCCAAGACTAAATTGAATTTTCTAATTGTTTGTCATAAACAAGACATTGATTTGTCCAAAGGTCAAAGTTTTATAAAAGCTAATTTAGAAAAAGAAATAGAATTGTTGAGAAAGATATCGACATCAGCATTAACAAGTACTAGTGGTTCAAGTGGTGAGACCAAATCGAATTTACTAGTCAAGTCAAATGATTCGAATAAACAATTTGAATTTTCACATTTGAAATATACAAATGTTGAATTTTGTGAAACTAGTTGTCAAAATTTCGATCCACTTAGAAATTGGTTGTTATCTAATTAATGAATTAATTTAAAAATTATTAATTTCCTCTTTTTGTTGGTGTCTTTTTTCATTTGTTTTTTTTTTTTTTAGTTTAAAGAATAAAATTTAACAAGAGATTTTGTTATTGATCATTCGATCCAGTCATACTAAACTAGAATTTAGAAGTTTTTTTCATAATTTACCAATCATAATAATAATTAAGATTTGTGAAAGCAGTGTTTGAGGATGAGAGTGTCTAACCAACACACAAATGAAAGTTTTCACCATGCATAATTAAACATTCATTTACTACTGACAAGCTTTGATGGAAGTTTTTTTTTTCTTTTTTACACAAAAACAAGTGTTTTCTTGGTAAAGTAAAATTTTTGCTCATTTACCAATTTTCATTTTGCTCAAAAAATTTAAATACGCAATTACTTGCACGCTGAAATTTTAAAGAGCCAATCTTTTTTACAAAAAGCTTTCAAATAATATTTTTAAAATTTGTTTAAAAAAGGATTGGCTCTTTAAAATTTCAGCGTGCAAGTAATTGCGTATTTAAATTTTTTGAGCAAAATGAAAATTGGTAAATGAGCAAAAATTTTACTTTGCCGTTTTTTTCCGGAATACTTTATACTTTGGCTCTGAAAAAAAAGCTAAACTTAAAATTAAACAATTTATTAAGATATGGGAGGAAGAGCCTTTTATATTGCGAGTAACGAAGCGTTAATTTGATTCGGAACTTCAAAATATAGGGATATAGCAGCATTAATTTTCAATGTTAAAAAAAATTTAAAAAAATTTTCGAAAAAAGGAAGGCATGGTCCTATCATTATTGAAGGCATGGCCCTTACAGTATTGAAGGCATGGCCCTCTAAACTGAATAGTATTTTCAGTATTTTATTTTTCTTTAATCTTTACGATCAAAATCGTTCGGTCTTGTTTTCTCACGTCTGCTTATTAGCTTCGTCACTTCGTTCCTCGCAAAAATGAATGTCACTAAAAGCTAAATTAAAATATCAATTTTAAGAGAGTAAGAACATATAGTAAAACTTTTATTTTTTTTTGGCGTAAAAGGTGTGTTTAAAAAGTTTTGTAGTGTCTTAAAAAGCAATTGTGTTTCTTAGTTTTAGTGCGGATGCAGGAATTTTTTCTATATTAAAAATAGGACTTTTTTTTCTAGAGAAAATAATACTGTTTAATGCGAGACTTAAAAATAACTATTTTTTCTCTAATGAGAAAAAAGTACACTCTTTATATATACAATTATAAAGTTTTAATCAAAAACTTAATTAAATGGCTAATTCGACAATAAAATTTGAATATATTCAAAGTAATCATTTCAAATAAGAGGACGAATGCGACGAAAATAAACAGAAAAAAGGGGTTCGAGGTTTTATCTGATGGATTCGTTTACGTATAATAAAGAAAAGTAATAAAGATTCCAATTATTGGAAGTGCAAGCATCCTAAATGTAAAGCATCTTTGACTATTAATTTCAATGATGAAATTGTTGGATATTCTCAAGTTTATCATTCTATTGTTGAATAAAATGGCTCTATAGAATGAGAAACTTGAGATTTTTATGTGAGCTGATTTAGGTAGACTATTTAGTCAAATACAATCTAAAGTTTAATGTGACAATCTTATGACATCTTACATTAAAATACGTTACATATTAAGCGCATTATAAAAGTTCTCTGATTCGCAATGAGATATAATGAAATTACAAACGACGACTTTTTTTATATGCTAGTTCTTCAACTTTCTAGCTCACAAAGACCAAACACTTTGGGACAACAAAACTTTTAATAAGAACAAAAATATTTCTGTTTTTTTTTTAAGTTGATGTTTTCTTTTTAGTGAAAAAGATACAAACCGATGGATTTGATTCGAAAAAAAAAAAAGACAAAATAAATTGCGGTCTATAACTCTTTAATAAATCCGCTGTTATTTATTTCTAAAATTATCATTTTGTTATAATTTAAAATAAAAATCAATTAAACAAAAATTTTACACATAATTTATTCAATTTTTTTTAAAATTATCTTTCTTTTATATAATTATAATAATTTATTATTGTTTTTTTTTGTTTTAAACAAATTTTGTTGATTATTATTTTTATGATAATTTTTTTTAATAAAAAAAGAGCCTAGACTATTTAGTGTCTACGATTTAAGAAGAGAAAGAGAGAGAGAAAGAGAGTCGGTGGTAGTAGTAGTAGTAGTAGAAAAAGAAAAAAGATGATTGTGTTGGTAGGGTAAGCCAGACTCGTAATAACTCTCTCTCTCTCTCTTTTTTCAAAATAAAAGATTCTCTAATTTATTTTGCCTATAATATTCAAAAAATTATGCTAATTCTATTCTTTCTTTCGATGTCTAACAATCTTACTAAAATCTAATAACAAAATGAAAATTTCGTTTTATTTCTTTCTCTATTTTTGCTCTCTTTTTTTTTGTTTCTTTCTTTCTTTCTTATTTTTTCCCCTATATTTATTTTAAAAACTAACGTTTTTATATTTAACTTTTAAAATTTTTAAAAGATACCTCTTTTAATAAAAAAAAATATAAAAAAAAATTTTTTTGTTTTGTTTGTTTGTTGTGTATGTCTTTTTGAATAATAATTATAAGAATTTATTAAAAAAAAATTTTTTAAAAATAAATAAATGTTACCATCAATACCTCCCGGATTACCTCAACAACAACAACAACAACAACAAAATCAATCACCTCAATCCAATACATCATCAGCATCATCAAACAACAATAATCAACAATCAAAATTATCTAATTCATCACAACAACTTGGACCAATTGGTTCATCACTCTTATCATCGGCAACAAATTTACTCAATGCATCTCAAACAACACCATCATCGTCATCATCATCGACAAGTCTCTATCAACCATTTAATCTAATCGATCAAAATACACTCAATACACTTACCTCTCAATTGTCCCAATCACTCTTACTCAATGATGACCCTTTACAAATGCAATTTCAATTACAACAACAATTGTTTATTCAACAACAACAACAATTACTTTTACAACAACAAATTCAACAGCAGCAACAACAACAACAAGCTCCTACATTGCAATCATCTCTAGCATCATCGCTAACATCTTCACTTTTATCATCACAATTACAACCACCAGCATCATCATTAAATAATACTAGTACTCTACAACAACAACAACAACAACAATTAACACCACAATCAGCATCGGCAGCATTAGCCTTACAATTTATGCCACCACCACGTCCATCAATGGGCACAGAAGGCAAAACAATTAAACTAAGAGCAAATCATTTTACAATACAAATACCCAAAGGTTTTATATATCATTATACTGTCATAATCCAACCGGATAAATGTCCCAAGCGTATAAATAGAGAAATACTTAATACATTAGTACAAGCTAAGCCACAATTATTCGGTAATCAACGACCTGTTTTTGATGGCAAAAAAAATCTATACACTAAAGAATATTTGACTAGTATTGCCAATGAGAAAGTTGAAGTCGAAGTAACTCTACCAGGCGAAGGAAAAGATCGTCAATTTAAAGTGGCTATACGTTTTGAGGCTAAAGTGAGTCTATTCGCTTTAGAGGATGCTCTAAACGGTAAAAATATGAATGTACCATATGATAGTATTCAAGCTTTGGATGTAATTATGCGTCATTTGCCAAGTATGAGATATACACCTGTGGGTAGGTCATTTTTTTCACCACCACAAGGCGATTTCGCCAATCCATTAGGCGGTGGTCGTGAAGTATGGTTTGGTTTTCATCAATCGGTACGACCATCTCAATGGAAAATGAGTTTAAATATAGACGTGAGTGCTACGGCTTTTTATAAATCTCAACCAGTTATTGAGTTTTTATGCGAGATTTTGGACTTGAATTTACAAGAGCATAATAAACCATTAAACGATGCACAACGTGTCAAATTTACCAAAGAGATTAAGGGCCTCAAAATTGAGATTACACATTGTGGTTCAATGAGACGTAAATATAGAGTTTGTAATGTAACACGTCGACCAGCACACACACAAACATTTCCTTTACAATTGGAATCAGGTCAAACCATTGAGTGCACAGTCGCCAAATACTTTAGTGAAAAACACAAAATTAAATTACAATATCCACACATGCCATGCTTACAAGTAGGCCAAGAACAAAAGCATACATATTTACCATTGGAAGTATGCTATATAGTCGCTGGACAACGTTGTATTAAAAAATTAACTGATATGCAAACATCGACTATGATCAAGGCGACGGCACGTTCGGCGCCCGATCGTGAAAAAGAAATAAATAATCTAGTATTAAGAGCTAAATTTCATGAGGATAGTTATGTCAAGGACTTTGGTATTAGTATTAATAATCAAATGACTGATGTCAAAGGACGTGTGTTGACAGCGCCCAAGATACAATATGGTGGTCGGACTAAAGTAACTGTCTTGCCATCACAAGGCGTATGGGATATGAGAGGTAAACAATTTCATACTGGTATTGAGATAAAAGTATGGGCCATTGCTTGTTTTGCACAACAACGCAATTGTAATGAACAAGCATTGAGAAATTTTACACAACAATTACAAAGGATAAGTAATGATGCTGGTATGCCCATAATGGGTCAACCATGTTTTTGTAAATATGCAACTGGTGTCGAACAAGTTGAACCAATGTTTCGCTATTTAAAAAATCAATATCCTGGACTACAATTGATTGTTGTTGTTTTGCCTGGTAAGACACCTGTTTATGCTGAAGTCAAACGTGTTGGTGATACTCTAATTGGTTTGGCAACACAGTGTGTACAATCGAAAAATGTCAATAAGACTTCGCCACAAACACTGTCGAATTTATGCTTGAAAATAAATGTTAAATTGGGCGGTGTTAATAATATATTGGTACCGACACAACGACCTATAAGTGTATTTAGAGAACCAGTTATATTTATTGGTGCTGATGTTACACATCCCCCAGCTGGTGATAAGACTAAGCCGTCAATAGCAGCTGTTGTTGCTTCAATGGACGCTCATCCATCACGTTATGCAGCCACTGTACGTGTACAATTACATCGTCAAGAAGTAATTGCCGAATTGAGTTCAATGGTCAAAGATTTACTCATACAATTTTATAAATCAACACACTTTAAACCAATGAGAATTATATTCTATCGTGATGGTGTCTCCGAAGGGCAATTCTTGCCTGTTTTAACATGTGAATTGAATGCAATACGCGAGGCTTGTATGAAATTGGAAACAGGCTATCAACCAGGTATTACATTTATAGCTGTACAAAAGAGACATCATACACGATTGTTTTGTGCTGATAGAAAAGAACAATGTGGCAAGAGTGGTAATATACCACCAGGTACAACTGTTGATACTGGTATAACACATCCGACTGAATTTGATTTTTATTTATGCAGTCATGCTGGCATTCAGGGCACAAGTCGACCATCACATTATCACATTTTATGGGATGATAATCATTTTACAGCTGATGAATTACAAGCATTAACATATCAATTATGTCATACTTATGTTAGATGTACTCGTTCAGTGTCAATACCAGCACCGGCTTATTATGCTCATTTAGTAGCTTTTAGAGCTCGGTATCATTTGGTTGAAAAGGATCATGATTCTGGTGAGGGTTCAGCGCAAAGTTCGAATGGAGGCGGCGGCGGCGGCGGTGGTGGTGGTAATGGTACAGGTAGTGCAGATATGAATATTTTAGGTGGTAGCGGTGGTGGTGGCGGAGCTAGTAGTGGTGGTGCACAAACGATCATAGGTAGTAATACAGGTAGCCAAGGTGAGCGTAATGTATCACATTTAAGTCGTGCTGTAGCCATACATCCAGACGCTATGCAAGTCATGTATTTTGCTTAATATTATTTACAATTTTAGGATTGTATATCGTAATGAATGATATATTTTTTATATTCGCTTTAAAATAATTATACAAAAGTAGCGATTTATTGTTGTTGGTTGGTCAAAATTTTACAAAAAAAACCTGGACAACATCTTTTTAGAATTTTCAGAAAAAAAAAATTTTTTTTTTTTTTTTATTTTAGCTGTTGTAATTATTGTTTATTTTGGATCTCTTTTTAAACATAAAAAAAAAAATATTAGACTAGATATTAATAAGAATAATTTTAAAAACACATTTGTTTTGTGTGAATTTTTCAACGATTTTATTTTATTTTTTTCTAAATGTTCGAGGAATAATAAATCAATCGGGTACATTGGTGTGTAGAATGTGAGGATAAATGAAATTAAATCAAAAAAAAAGAATTTTTAGTTTTTTATTTATTCAAAAAAAAAAGAGGCTTTTTAATTGACAATGCGGAATTGTAAAGACCTTTTTTTTTACATGAATAAAAAATTAAATAATTCAAAGAATAACTAAAAAAGTACTTGTCAGAGCGCAACAAATTCAATTTTAAATTTTATAAAATATTTGTCAAGATTTATGTGGTCAATAATTGAGCAATAGACAAGTATTTCAACTTAAAATCATTAATAACAAAAACAAGAAAAAAAAATACCAAGCTCTTCTATTTTATTATTTTGTTCATTTTTAAAATCAATTTATATTTTAGATTATTATTATTATTAGACTCCTCTACTTCTTTTTCTTCTCTATTTCATTTTTTTTAAAGATTTTATCGTAATTTTATTCAATTAGATTTATATTTCTACTTTTTTTTTTCTCTAAAAAATTTTTTGACTTTTGATCAATAAAAATTTTAACAATTAAAATTTTTTTTTATTTTTTAAATTCACGTCTCAAGCAGACCGCAAGCGGAACCCATTTTACATGCATTTAGATTGCAAAACGGCAAAAAGTTCAAAAAGTAGGGGGCCAATCTGATGGAAAATGTTCAATCGCTTGTTTAGTTTCTTTTAGGCTTCCAGCTGAGATTTATGTCCCTCATTGACGATAGCTCAAAAGCAACTTTATTAAGATGAAATATAGATGTATCAGTTGATTGTCCGGTGCTCATATTTTTACGAAGCTTTAAATATTAAGAAAACTCTTACAAGTTAAATAAATAAATTTTTGCTTCGAAACTGGAAGTGTAAAAAAGTTCTTTATATTAATACTGTGACTAATTGATAAAATTTGAAAGATTGAACAAATTGCTATTTTTTTATTAAGAAGTTTCTTAAATACTGAATAAAAAAAAAACTTTTTTTTTAAATTAAAAAAAAAAATTTAAATAATGTTTTTTTAGACTAGAGTAACTTGAATCATAGAATAGAAATTCGATAGATTTTCTTTAAGCTGATGGACTGAATCCCTTTGACCTTCAACTCTTAGAAAATTTTGTGGTTTATTTCGATAAATAAGGTTTAGGTTTGGCGAATTGGAAACACATTCGATAGCTTTATCTCGAATTTGAGTCCAATTCAAATAATTTGTATCGTTAAATTCAAAAAATTCAAAATATTGCTTGAAATAATTATCCAAAAAATGAGCTAAATTATTTTTCCATTCCAAAACTTTTTCAGGTTCACTTAATAATTCATCATCACTAGTTTCAATTATAATTTTATCATTTTCAATAGATCTCACTTTGGCCTTAATGCTCATTAAAACTTTTTCAAAATCATTCCAAAATTCTCTATTTATCTCAAACAGATAAAATGGAAATTTATAAATTTCATTTATTTCAAAAGTTGCTTGGCAACTTTCAATTTCAATTTGTTCACTTTTAACATTAGGTTCAATGTGTTCCGTTGAATTAACTTCAACTGTTTCAATAGGCGAATATTCTAAGGGTTTAAATTCGAATTCTTTATATTTAACTTGACCTTTTTGAATAAGTAGCCTAACACCTTTTTAAAATAATTTTTTTGTTTTGTTGGAATAAATTAATTCTAGTTAAAATTACGATAGTTTACTTTCTTGATTTTCGTATTGAATTACAACATCACGTGTTTGATCACTTTGAATAAAATTAATCTCTTCAATTTTTGCGATTGAGTGATCACCAGGTCCCACATTTCTTTTATTTTCGAAAACTAATTCAATTGTTTCCTTATCGAAATTAATTGGAACATTTTTTAACAAAATTTTAAATTCATTCTCATCAGCTTTGAATAATTTAAAAATATTATTTTCAACAATTTTTGCTTAGAATTTAAAAATCTTCAAAAATATTACCCATTTTTTTTTTGATCAAAAATCTTTGGAAATTTAACAAAAAAAAAATTTTTTATTTTCTAATCAAAATTGCATAATAATAATTAAATTAACTGAAATGTACTGAAATTAAGTAATTTTTGACATGGGTAGAGAAGAAAAAAATTAACTTTAAATTTTTATTTCAAATTTTCAAAGAAACAAAAAAAATGAATTTTTTAAATCCATCCTTTAAGTTTAAAAAATTGATTTAAATCAGGATCATCAATTGATTTCTTGTGTACACCAGCATAGACTTCTTTACATACTTTAGTCTTATTAGCCTTATCCAAAATTCCTATGTACTTTTCAATGACAGCTTAACAACAAAAATTAATTAAAAAAATTTTTTGAAAAAAATTAAAAAAAAAAATTACAAATTCCAAAAATTCTAGCCCATAATATTAAATACTTAACAAGACGAGTATCATCATAATTTTGTATACTTATCAATAAAGAAACCAATTCGCCACATATTAAAGCATCATCAAACGAACTCTCATTACTCAAATTAATTTTATTTTCATCTAAAGGATATTTTGAATAGACATCAACAGCACCCAAAATATCATTATTCTTTTTGAGCATATTTGCCAATTCAATATAAGCATCTTGTTTCTAAAAATAAAAAAAATTAATTTTTTTAATTTAATATCATGTCAATTCTAATTTAATGTACCTTAGGCTCAGATTCAATAACTTTTAAATAAAAACTTTTGGCTAAATCAAATTGTTTAAGTCTTGAATAGGCTCTAGCTGTGTATAAATAACAATGAATTAATAGTACTTTTTTATCAATATTAATTTGAATTTTTTCTTTTGATTCTTCTTCTTGATTATTTGGTGTAATTATTGGTTCTGGTGGTGGTACAGTGACAGGCACAGATTGAACTTGTTGTTGAGTATCAATTGGTTTTTTAGAATGATTATGTTGAGGTTGTGTTGTTTTGGTATTTTTGCTTGGTATTGGTTTTTTATTAATTATTGGTATAGGTTTAGCAGGAGATTTTGCTGGTACTGGTTTAGTATCTTTTGTTTTAGATGGTGGTCTGTTAATTGGCTCAGATTTAACTTCTTTTTTTGATGCCTCAAGTTTTATTTTCTCCGTATCCAATCTCTTTTGCCACCATTTTTGCTCAGATATAAGACTATTAGCCTTACTATTTAAAGGAACTGATTTTTCAATAATTTCATTACATACAATTAAAGAATTTAAAGACTCATTTAGTAAATTATTTAAATAGGCTTCGTCTGATTCTAATTTATTATCATTAAGTAAATCATACAAATCCAATTTGGACGAACCAAGTAAATACAAAAAGTAATACTCATTCGGATTTAGATAAACTAAGTCTTGAGATATCTTTAAAAAAAAAAGGACTTAAAAAAAACGATATTTTTTTTAATGAAATTTTATTATTACTTCTTCTTGTATTTTGAGAACATGTTCACTTTCCTTATTGTCTAAGGCACGTATTAAATCAATTAAATTCATTGATTGCTTAAGAATTTGAGACTTTTTTAAATTGTTTAGCTTAGCCAAATTATAATGTGATTCGACTAATAAATTAATTAAATCTTTGATTAATTTCGAATTCATAAATGTCTCTTTATCAATTTGACTCTTTTTGTTTAGTTCTAAAATACCAAGACAACTCAACCACGCACAACTTTAATTCAAATAAAAGAATTTAAAATATTTTTAAGCATTTCAAAAATTTTTATTACTATCTAAAAGAGTGCTCCGGTTGAATACATTCAAAATTTGAGTAAATTTTTTTCAATTTACCAACAATTAGAAAAGCCTCTAGAAATTCCAAATTAAAAATACTAAAATAATTTTCGGCATGTAAATCGGCAATTTGAGATTTTTTCGTCAAATTCTTTAAAAATAATTGCAAACCCGAGCACATAAAGTACAAAATTAATTTGATATTATTATCATCGATTAAATCAACTTGTTTACTCAATGAATAAGCAAAGTAAAATCTAGACAATGTTTGTAGTTCTTGATTAGACCAAATTAAACATCGTTTAAAATAGACTAAAGCTTGTTTATAATTTCCTATTGAGAACAAGGATCTTCCCATTGTAAAATAGGCATTGAAATTCTCTTGTTTTGTTTGTAAAATTATTTGTAAACCATCTGAATATTTCATATTGGCTTGATAAATGTAATTATTATTTTCTTTATTAATATTGTCTTTTTTTGATTCCTTTAAAAAAAAATTTTATACTCAAAAAAATTTTCTTTTTTTAGTTAAAAAATTACATTTATAACTTTTTTAGCCTTGTATTGATATAAAGCTTGAATTTGTTCAGCTTTAATAAATTGATTAGTCTCTTTTAAATGCTGATACTCCATGTCTAAAGCTTTAAGCTTTTCGGCATTTGAACAATTCGAATTGAAATTTCTTAACTTACAAATGGCATTAATTTCATCCTCTTTGGAACTTTCTTCAGCTAATCTATTTTGTAAGACCAAAGAATCAATCGATTTTTCCTCCTTTTAATAAATTTCCAAAAAATACTTGAAATTTTTTAGTTTTAATTAGAAAATAACTTGTTCTTCAGGTCCGTAAATATTTTCGAAAAAATTCTTCTCTTCTAGTAACATAGCCAACCAAACGTGAAGATTATAATCTTTAGTATTGAATTTGATTGCTGTTGATGCTTCGTAAATACTTTTATTTAAATGATAAATAGCCGAATCTTCTTTATTTGATTTTAAATTTTTTTTCAAAGCACTTGTCGAATCGATTTCAGATAAATATTTCTGAAAACTTTCTCGACTATTTTCAAGAAGAATTCTTGGATCAGTCTCATCATAAATTATTTGCAATTGTTTTTCCCATGGTTTTACCTTAATTTCAACAAAAACAAAAATATTTTAATTTAAATGAAAAACTGGGGGACGTTGGGTCGATAGACAGAGTCACTCATCCGAGCACTTACTTTTTAAAAAATGGCTGCGAACTCGACTCTTAGACTACGACTTGGCTTGGAACCCCGGAACCAAGCGATACTTAACTTCGTTTTTCATTTTATTTTTTTTTCTTAAACTTACTTGATAATTCTCAACAGTATCAGGTATTTCTTTAATCTCAGTAAATTTAGAATTTTTAACCTCTTCTTCTAAACTTTTCATTTGATCCTCATTTATTATTTCATCAATTAAACTAAAGACATCTTTCAAATCAACTTGTTTCGAATAGCCACCATTCAAATACGGAATTTTAACCTTTGAACAAGACATTTGATTCTCTAGATCGATATTAATTGTAGCCTCATCTTGACTAGTCATATTAATAAAACTAAAATTTTCACAATTACTAATTCTTTTAAATATTTCCAATATTGGCTCGGAATAATTAAGCATTAGTTTTTGATAGCTTATTGGACAATATAAAAGTCCTAATGAAATTAAATCTTCATATTTATTTGATTGTTGATCTTGAAAAATACATAATCTTGGAAATGTGGGTTTTATTACAGTTATTGAATAAATTTGTTCTTTAGTCTTATTCGACGATTTTACATTAATTAGAATTTGCGAACGTGAATAATTTAAATCTAGTTTAAATTTACCAGTGCTACTTGATGTTTGTTTTGTGTTATTTAAAATAACTTGAACTTCACAACTTGGATCATAGGTAGTAAATTCAAACTCAAGGCTCATTTGATTAAAATGAACAAAACTTTTATAAATTAAATGGTCCGAGTCAAATTTTGGTTGTAAATCAATGTTATTTATAAAAGTTAATTTTTTAAGTGAGGCATTAGAGGCGCTTAGTCGATTACATGTAATTGAATATTTTTTAACAGTACCATCTTCACTAGTTACTTCTATTTGAATTTTATTATCTCCTTCGAGTAATTTTACCTCTTCGCCATAGCCACTATTTGATTTAATTGAAAATGAAGCGCTTTTATCGCTAGTAGTAGCAGTTATTTTAAGAGTTTCTACGCTAAAAGGAACTGTTATGATATAATTCAAAATGTCTTTGTTAAATTCAGGTTTAAGACCCGGTTGACTGACAGATAATTTAGATAAGTTAGCATCATCCATTTTAGTTTAGCAAGATAATCAAAATTAGTAAAATTTGTTAATTAAAACACTTGAATAATTAAGGTATAAGTTTACAAAAAATAATGTTTCCATAGAGACTTAATCTTTTCTTTTTAAATAATTAAACAATTTCAACAAAAACATATATTTTTTAGTGAGATACTAAATTTATAGAATAATTTAGGCTCTGTACAGCAAATATGTACAATTCATTCAAAATGTTATAACTTTTGAATTGAAAAAATTGTTCTTTAAATTACTACAAAGTTTTACAATTTTACTCAAAAAACGAGTCTGCAAAAACGCTGTAACTTTTGAAAAAATTGCAAGTCATTGAAAAATGTTCTATATATAATCTGCAGCATTTTTTAAAGCAATATTTTTGAGTGTAGTAAAATTGTAGCAATTTACAGAACAATTTTATAACTTTCCGTTAAAAAGTTTGAGGTTAGCGAGTTTTAGGGATTTGGGCTAAGCATTTAGTTGAGGGTAAGCATTATGGGTATTTAGCTTTAGCTTGGGTTTGCCTATATTTTACTAGCAGCCTAGTTAAAAATCTAGGTATTAACTTTGTCTTGTCTGTCTTTCTTATAATCTCAAAGTGTTGAAACCTTGATTCGCTGCAAATTGATAGATTAGTTTAAAGAGAAAAAAAAGTTAGCACACTGTCTTTTTTAATGATATCGCATACTATTTGGAAATAGTTTAGTAGAAAAAGCTCTATCTTGGACTTGTTTTTATTGTAAAACTATAATTTGAAAAGATTAGTAATGGTATTTATAAGATACCGTAGAACCTTGTTTATAGCCCCGGGGCTATATATTTTTTTGATGATCCCCCACCCCTATTAAACTCGGGTATAACCCCATACCTTTTTCAATAAAATTCAACCTTAGCCCCGTGCTAAAAAAAAAAGAAAAAAAAATTGAAATTGTAGTAATAATTTTTTCTAAATTTTTTTTACATAAACCCAGTTTGTTTTGTTTTAAGTTTAAATATTACCCCATGAGGCAGTAAGAAAATTAAATACACACCCCTGAGACTGTAATGAATTTTTAGAGCTCTGAAAAATTTATATCATCAATATTGGACTAATGCTTTAGTAATAGAAGAAAAATAAAATTAAAAAAAATTAATTTATATTTTATTCGATTAAAATTCTTTATTTAAAAATTAGACGTTTAAAAAAAAATTATTGTACAAAAACGACGAATAAAATACGACGAATAAAATAGGACGAATAAAATATACACGTGTTTCGGCAATAGGCCTTCTTCAGTATTTTATCTAGGATAAATTAATTAATTTTAAATTACTAAATAAAAAAAAAAAAATTTTTTAGTTTAAAATATAAGAATTTAAAGACTCAAGCTTATTTGAAACCATAGAGTTTAAACCATTTGGTTTTAGAGTATTGAAAATTAAAATTAAATCGCTTTCAAGTCTTAGTCTAAAGTGAATGCAGTTTGAAATAAAAATTTGAAATGAAAAATCTTCTAATTTGTGCTCTTTCATAAAGTGTTTATATAAGACAAATGTTTCTTTACAGTTTAATAAAAATTTGTTTAACAATTCTTTAGAATTAGCTATTTTAATACAATATTTTATTTTATAAATATGTTCTTTAATTCTGGTTTCTATCTTACGTGATGTTTGACCAATGTAAAATGTATTACATTTTTTACATTTTATAAAATAAATACAATTTATTGAGTCACAAGTGGTTTTGGATGGAATTAGAATTGGTAGTTCAAATTTATTGTCTAGAAAATAATTTTCATTGGCAAAAATACACACTTTACAATTTAATTTTGAGCACTTATAATACCTATTTTGTTTAAACATAAATGGAATTTTATTTACTAAATAATCATTAAAGTTTGGAAGTGTTTTAAAAATTATTTTAAAATTTAAGTTTCTTGTGGAATTATTTAGCTCAATAGACTTATACCAAGAATCATACAAAATAGATTTAATTGATAAAAATGTTTTGTCAAAAAAAGTTACAAAAAATAGTGATTCATTATTTGAAAAATTAAGTTTTTCTTTATATGGAATCAATAGATTCCGATCTTTACTTGCATATGTTCTAATCAGATGTTTAATATTAGTCGATGAGTAACCACATTTGATTAAAGCATTATGTACTTTAGATGTATGAAAATAATAGTCGTTTAGATTTGAACAGATTCTTCTTATTCTATAAATTAATCCATTAGGTATATTTTTAAATATTTGTCTAGGGTGATTCGAGTTATTATTTAAATAATTTTGCGTATTAGTAGGTTTCACAAAAAGATTAAATATAATTTTGTAATCAAAATCAAATGATACATTTAAATCTAGAAAATTGACAATTCGATTTGTAACGAGATTTAATTTTAAATTTGGATAAATAGTTTCAAACAATGATGTATTAATATGGTATTTGCTTATAAAAAAGACATCATCAATAAATCTAAAATATAAAATCGAACTTAATAATATCTTATATTTAAGTTCATAGTAAGCTAAATGTAATTTCGCAATCGAGGGACCACAAGATGTCCCCATTGATACACCGATTAGTTGTAAATAAAAAAGAAAACGATTTTTATTTTTATAATAAAAATAATTGTTTTTTAATACTATAATTAAAAATGTATAAAATGCGAACGAACTAATGAAGCTATTATTACTTAATCTAAATAATTCCATAATATTGCTAATTGCCTCATCAATTAGAATATTTGTATAAAGTGATTCAAAATCGCCAGTATATAAGTTATCATTTATATCGCCTTTATAATTGTTTAAAAATTGAATTAAATTTTGTGAATCTTGTATATAAGTAAAATGTTTTGTTACAAGTGGTTTTAAAAAAAAATCTATTATTTTTGATAAACACGTTGTAATCGAATTAGAGCAATTAACCAAAGGGCGAATACCAAATTTTGACTTGTGTAATTTTGGCAAAATTCTAAAAGATGGTAATTTTTTGTATGTTATTATAGACTTAAGTTTTTCAAACAAATTTTTTGAGACAAAATTTTGTTGATACAATTTTTGAATATTGTCAACTGTATATTTATAAAGGAAAAATTGCGGATTAAAATTTATTCTCTTATAAGTTTTTTCGTCGTTTAGATGTTCCAAACATAGTTTGTCATAAACTTCATTTTCGACTAAAGATATACCTACATTTTTGTCGGAATTACATACAACAATATTATTTTCTTTAATATTTTTTAAAATTTTTTTGAAAAAATTAAGACTAGTGTCATTATTAGATCTAAGAAAAGGAGATACTAGTAAATTTGAAAGAAAATCATTTTTAAAATCTTTAATTTTAAACATAATTGGTAAATTTGAAGTTTTTTTGGGATAATTTAACGATAAAAATTTTGAAAAATTAGATTGTCTCGATTGGTTGTTAAAAAATTCCGAATTAAAATTTGCTTTTTTTGAACGCACTTTAAAAAAATATCTTCGATTGATATCGTTTAAGGAATTATAGAAATTAAAAAGAAAGTAATATAAATCAATTTTATTAAATGTAGGTATAAAATTTAAACCAATATTTATTAATCTTAATGTGCTATTATCTAAATTTACGTTTCCGATTAAAAAAATTCTATCATAGGACTTTTTTATATTAAAGTCAGGTTTATTATCAAATCTTAAAGTTTTATTTATTATAGGCGATTTATTAAAATTTTTTATTTTTCGAATTTGATAAATTTGTTTTTTAAAAAAACAAAAGTCTAAATAAAGGGAGATGGAATTTATTCAATAATTTTGGTAGTTACTTCTTTTTGTTGAGTTGTATTTGTTTGTTGATTTATCTGAATTGTAATTGTTTATTTTTTCTTTTGATAAATTACTCGAATTTGGATGATAATTGTATGAAGTATGATAATAATTTGTATTGAACGGTTTCTTATAGTGATTAATATAATTTGAGTTAAATTTTGGTGTTTGTTTAGAGTAATTATTTGATCTAGATCTTGATCTATAATTGTAATTAGGATGTTGATTATTGCGCTTATGATAGTTACTATTTTGAGTTTGATTATTGAACGAATTATTTTTATCTACTGTATTTTCAGGATTTAAAATATCACGGCTAGGTGGCGAGTTACTTGACGTTGAGTCATTTTTTTCAGTGTTTCTTTCTGTAATAAGTCTATTTACTTTTTCAATACCTTTTGCCAAACTTTGTTCGTATTTTTGTTTGATTTTAGACTTTAGTATTTCAATTTTCTCATCAACATAAGTTTAAATATTACCCCATGAGGCAGTAAGAAAATTAAATACACACCCCTGAGACTGTAATGAATTTTTAGAGCTCTGAAAAATTTATATCATCAATATTGGACTAATGCTTTAGTAATAGAGTCGATAACCCAAATTTGGAATGATTGATCCCATACTTATATACAATTCTTTTGATCAAACAGGTATTACAACAATCTGAATCAGAGGCGGAATAATTTTTGATTTTTAATTTTTAATCGAACTTTTAGTCGAATTTAATTTTCAATTTTTTTTTAATTTTTTTTATCTTAAATCGATCAATTTTTAATACAAGCCCATCTATTTAAAATTTTATTTTTAAATTAACCCCTGTGGGAATATATATTTAAAAAAAAAAATAATTCATAACCTTCTCCCCAGTTACTTTACATATAGCCCCAGTCATTTTTCGGATATAGCCCCTGGGGCTATACCCAGTGAACCAAAAAAAAATGTCACATCCATGTACTTAAATGCAACATAAGGATGTAACATTTATGTAAAATGCGCTATGTTTTGAATGCCCCATTCATGTGAAACTTTTATGTGGCATTGATGTTTTTTTTTATTTA
>NTPY01000225.1:521480-538837 GCA_002922825.1 Brachionus calyciflorus | reverse complement strand
GTTTCATAGAGGAGACTCTTAGCAATTTGATAAAGTCACAAATGACTGACAATGGTCTTAAAATAAATAATAAACAAATTCAAAAGATGATTGATTTGTACACAAGTTTAAGAGTTAATCAAATTGTTATTCTAAGTGGACCTCCATTAGATGGAAAAACAACTATTTGGAAAACATTGTCTAAAGCAATTAATTTACTTCAATCAAGAGAAAACAATGTAAATTTTATGAACGAAAAAATTTATCTTTTAAAAATTAATTCAATTTTTTTATTGAAATAAAAAAAGAATTCTAAAAGTAGTGAAGTATTCAAAAAATATTCAATTTTGGTCAATTTTTTAAATGATGAACAACGCTTTCCAGATATAATGACATATCATACTTTTCCTGGTGCTTATAAAGTAATTCTTGAAAGAAATAATTAATTTAAAAAAAAAAGAAAAATTTTTTTTTGAATTTAAGAATGATAATCACTTTTCGAAGTTAATTGGCCAATGTGTAAGCTCATACAATTCGACTTATAACTTACAAAAAGATCAGTCTAATAATAAGGTAAAAATTTATTAATTTTTTTTTTAAGTTGAATTTAATTTTTGAAATTTTATTAAAGAAAGTTAATTTTAAACAAATTGAAAAATGGATTGTATTGGACTCTAATATAGATGAGCAAACTCTAGTGGAGCAATTGGCTCTTTTGAATGGAAATGTTGAGCCTTTATCTACTCCAAACAAAATTCCAGGTAAAATTTTTAATAATTGGAAAACGAAGTTAAGTATCGCTTGGTTTCGGGGTTCCAAGCCAAGTCGTAGTCTAAGAGTCGAGTTCGCAGTCATTAAGTATCTCGGATGAGTGGCTCTGTCTATCGACCCAACGTCCCCCAGTTTTCCAATTTTAACCTTTTTATCGAAAGCTAACAATTTATTTTTATTTAAAAGAAACTGTTAAATTTATAATCGAAACACCAAATTTGAGTAATGTTAGCCCGTCGATTATAAGCAAAACAATGTTAATTATTCAACAAGATCTCGATTGGAAATATGTATTAGAATCAAAAATATCACAAGTTGGTCTCAAGTACAGTGTTCCCAAATCAAAGTAATATTATTTTAAAACCAATTAATTAGAAAATTAATAAAAGCTAAGTATTTTTTTTCTCTAAAATAAAAGGGTGTCGATTCTTCAAGAATACGCAATCCGATGTTTTAATGAAATAAAATCCCGAATTGATTTACTAAACTTTAAATCGATAATACATGGAAATGTCCCACTTGAATCGATTAGTTTTAATAGTTTTATTCTTCTATATGTCAATTTAATTGATTGTTTACTTAAAAAATTCGGCACTGAACTCAAGCAATCAGATCAAGGTATCATTTATAACATTTTTAAATTTTAAAAATTTGAAACACATTTATATAAATTAAGATGATATATCGAATTGGAAAGGCTTAAAATCAATAAATGCTTATGCTTTTTTTTGGTCAATAGGCTCTTATGTATCAACTGAGTATTTTAACTTTCTTTAACTTTTATTTTAAACTTTAAAATTAAATTCATTTTTTTTGAGAAATAATATGAATTCCTTCAATGATCTAGTAAATGAAATAATTTCGAAATGTAATCCCGAATGGAATCATGGTAATGCTAAGCTATTCGAATCAGAAATAGACATAAAATCAAATCGTTTATTAACATTTCAACGCAACACTAATAATTTGACTAATAAAGATTGGATTATAATTGACGTAAAATAACACAATTTTTTGTTTTTTTTTAATCTTAAAATCTAATTTTTTTTTTGTAAAATTTTAATCAGTATCAATACCAAGCTAATTTTATAAAATTGTGTATTGATAACTCAATGCCGTGTTTAGTCTATGGCGATTTGGGCATTGGAAAAACCAATTTAATAGAAGTAAATTCAAAATAAAAAAAAAATATTAAAAACATTTTTATTTTAATTTTTATTAAAAGAAAATTCTGGTGAATAAATATGACTTTACAAAATTGAATAATACAGAGCCAAATGATTACGTCTATGAGACTTTATTAAAACAAGCTCAATTTTATAGAAATAAAAAATACACTAGCATTAATGGCTATAAGACTAATTACATATTTTTTATTGATGATTTAAATGTGAGCTTTTCAAGTGAGTCAAATGGATCAGCTAGTATGGAATTGATGAGATTACTTTTCGAAACGAAGAGTTTATTTAATAAAGATGATCAATTATTAACGCCTTTTAATGACATGAATTTTATGCTTACATGTTCATATCCCCGTAATACGTCGAATTTTAAACCTTTAAATGAACAACTATTAAAACATGTGATACCAATACATTTGAATCCAAATCCAATATCTTTACTAGAAGGTGTTTATTCATTACAAGTACAAAATTGGCTTGAAGAATTTCCCACAGCTTCAGTTCAATATCCAAGAGAACTAGCTCAAGTAATTAAATTAAAATTAATAAAAATTAAATAAATAAAATTTTCAATTTTTATCTTATTTTTAAAGTCAATTATTAAATCTCTTGGTGAAATTTATTTATTAGTTAAAGATCATTTAAAACCAATACCCAAGAAGCCACATTATTTATTTAATTTTAAAGATATATCAAAAGTAGTACAAGGAATACAATTATTGGCATCCAAATCAAAAGTAGTACCAGTTAAATTGGCTAAAAAGTCTAAAGATTCACAAGATCAAGTTTTACAACAGACTATAACTATAATTAAATTATTAGCTCATGAATTAATGAGAGTTTTTTTGGATCGAGTTAATGATTTAAATGGTAATTTTTTTTTTCAAGTGATTATAATTATATTGGAAAGCGAAGTTAAGTATCGCTTGGTTTCGGGGTTCCAAGCCAAGTCGTAGTCTAAGAGTCGAGTTCGCAGCCATTTTTTTAAAGTAAGCGCTCGGATGAGTGACTCTGTCTATCGACCCAACGTCCCCCAGTTTTCCAATTTTTTTTTATCAAAAAATGACTAAAATAACCTTAAATTTGATTTATTAAGATGAAAAATGGTTTAAATATGTTCTAGCGCGTATTTTAGAGAAAAATTTTTGTTATCCGACAGACACAGAATTGGAAGAAATCGGCGACGGAATTTATAATAAAACCGAATATATGGACGACGATTATAATTATATGTATAATCAAGATAAATCATTGAAAAAAGTAGTTACTTTTAAAGTCGGTTTAACATTGGATAGAAATTTTCAACCTTTTAAAGGAGCTTTAATTTCTAAAGAACAAGTATTTTTTTCAAAACCGGCTTATAATTTAATTTAGAAAATTTAAAATTTTGTTTTTTTAAAAGTTGGGCATAAATGATCCTGAACAATTTTTAAATATTTTATTTTCGAAATTAATTATTCGTCAACCAAATTTAGGCTCGCAAAAATCATTGAGTACAATTGAAAGAAGCAGTAAAATTTTAAATTCTTAAATTAGTTAAAATTTTCAAAAAAATTAAATTTTTTCAAAGCATATTTGGAATCGAATATGAGCGACTTAATGAACGCTGCTACATCGAGTCTTGATTTGTATGAAAAAAATAAAAATTTAAGAATGAATTTTTTCTTTCATGAAGAGGCTATCAAACACTTAGCGCGTCTAACACGTGTTTACGTAAGTTTCATATTTGAATTTTTTTTTTATACTGTTAAAATATACAAATAATTTTCAAGTGTATGACTCGAGGCCATGCCATTCTAATATCACAACAATATGGACTAGGTCGAACAAATTCAGTTCGTTTAAGCGCATTTTTATCCAAAATGAAATACTTTGAAGCTCGAGTGACTCAAGATAATGAAAAAAGCGAGAAATATTTAAGAGCTGTACTTAGACAATGTTGTCTAATCGCTGGTATTAAAGGCTCAAATTGTATTATATACATTAAAATGGAATATTATCCACACAAAATTTTAGAGAATTTAATTTCATTTATAAAAACCGGAATATATCCTGAACTATTTACAGAGCAAGAGATATGGAATATAGCAAATGAAATAAGTCCAGGTATAAGCTCGACAAAGCGAGTCGAGCGAACTTTATTAGTTTATAATAATTTTTTGAATTTGATACAAGAACGTGTTCATTTAATAATAAGTTTACCAAGTGGTTTAAGTGAACACGATTTGACCGACTTATTCAAAAGACATAGTAGTTTATATACTGATTTCTATGTTGATATTTATAAACCATTAAATTTTGAAATATTAAACTCAATAGCTAGATATTATTTAGCATTACAAATTGAAGAAAATAAAGCTAGAAAATTAAGTCAAAAGTATAATAGGTTTGAAGACGATGAGGATAATCTTAGTCTAAAAGAAATACAAATTTTTAGTACTGTTATGGTCGATTTACATTTGACAGCAGTTGAGTCTTATATAAACACTTATAAGCCATCGTTAAGTCGTTTATCTTTGCCTAAACCATTTAATGTTTCTATGTTTAAACAGCTTTCAATTTGTTTCTTGATTTACATGAAGAGAATTAAAGAACAAGAAAATTTTAAGATAGAAAAATTCGATAGGGTTTTCGAAAAGATAAATCAAGTAAATGAAAAGATAAAGACTTATGATACATTGAGAAATAATTTGAAAAAAAATATTGATGATTTGGAAAAAGTAGTCGAGGCATGGGATGAAAAAATAAGTAAGCAAAAAGATGCATTTCAAATAGCAGTAAATGAATGTCGTAAAGAAGAGGCTTTAGTAGACGAAATGAGTCAGGCTTTGGAAAAATTAAAACAAGATGTAATGAAAGATGTCAATGAATTTAACAAGTCATTTACACCACAGTATGAATTGGCAGTTAAGGCTATTGAATCGTTGAGTGAAACCAGTTTTAGTGAATTGAAATCTTTCAGATCACCACCTCAACAAGTAACAAAAAAATTTATATTAATTTAATAAAATGAAAAACAAAGTTAAGTATCGCTTGGTTTCGGGGTTCCAAGCCAAGTCGTAGTCTAAGAGTCGAGTTCGCAGTCATTAAGTATCTCGGATGAGTGGCTCTGTCTATCGACCCAACGTCCCCCAGTTTTTCATTTTTAAAAAAAAATTATTGAGTGACGCTTTCTATAGATCCGAGATCCCCCTGTTTATGAATAAACTAATTTCTTTTTTAAATGAAAGGTGTTGTCTGTAGTTGATGCATTATGTGTCATGTTTGGAAAACCGACTGGTTGGGAATCGGGAAAACTTTTGTTATTAAGAAAAGGATTTTTTGATGATTTGGTTTTTTATGACAAAAAGAATGTTCCAAATGAAGTGTTTGCCTATTTGGAGGAATTGTGTAAATCCCCAGATTTTTTAGGCGTTACGATAAAAACTGGAAGTGTTGCAGCAGCTTCATTTTGCGAATGGATTAGAGCTGTTTATGAATTTTCGAAATTCGAGCGAACAGTCGGTCAAAAGCATAAAGAACTTAAAGAATTTGAAGAACTCTACAATCATCGCTTAACAATCCTTGGTGAAAAACGCTTAAATTCAGAGAAAATATGTCAAATACTCGAAGGCTATTGTTCACAGCGAGTCTCAGTTCTAAAAGACATTAAAAAAATCCATTTAGAAATGCAAAAAATAAATGAAGATGAAAAAAAAGCTGAAATCTTGCTTAAATTATTAGACGATGATTACAAAAATTGGAAAAGCCAATACAACAATGCCTTAAATTTGATAAATACCTATAAATTAGATGCTTTAATGACATCGGCCTATGTTTGCTATATGGGAATTTTTGATTCGAATAATCGTAAAATAATTTTCAACAAATGGAAAGAAGCAATTACAAAAACAAAATCAAAGGAGAGTATAAATTTAAGTCTAAGAGAGACTTTTGACTTGAAAGAAATTCTCATCAATTCTTTTTATTATAAAAATTTAATTGTACAATTGAATAAATTGGGTCTCAAAGACGAACATTTTATTCATAATGCATTAATATTAAGAGAATTTTGTTCATTGCCAACAACAATGAGTTGGCCGTTGATTTTCGATCCAGAAAATTATTCAATTAAAATTAATTGCCTATTACAAGAATCAATAGATTCATTAAAAAATACTCTTAACGCTGAGTTTATAAATTCAACGCCTATTACGGCGACAAGTGGTCCACTTAAAAATCAAGGCTCAGTATTTGCTCCAATGAGAGATAATAACTCAGATGAAATACCAGTTAATGAGTCAACAGTAGCTGAGAATCCAAGTAATAATGCTTTAAATGAAACATTCACATCAATTAATTATGAACAAAATAGCCTAATTAATCAAAGTATGATTATGTCGACTTATGAGTCCATTCAGCCGAATATAGCACGTGTTGAGTCCTTACCACCATATTCGGTACAATCGAGTAGATTATCCCATTCGAGAAAAAGTGTTACTTCACATATGAGTGAACGTTCAAGTATTTGGGAAGCATCGACTTTTTACTCACGTTCACAAACTGTTCAAACAGTTTATCATACTAAATCAGGTCGACCTTTATTAGAGTCATTACAAGCTAGTTTTGAAGCCGAAGTCAATTTGCCATCCATTGAAACAGATCTTAACATTATGCCAAAAGATAATCTGTGTATTCTAGATGCAAGTGATTGCGATTTAGAATATAAATTATTGAATGCAGCAGTGCATGGTTTAGCTGTTTTTTTGAAAAATAGTGAGCGTTATCCTTTAAAGAGTCGAATTGTTGAGATCTTATTGGAAAGAGATTATTTCTACAATTCAAATATAAATAAAGAATATTTAAAATTTGGCGATGAGGAAATATTTATAAGTCCGGGTTTTAAATTAATACTTCATGTTAATACACCAATGTTAGCTCAAACTAAATCGAAAAATAATTTCTTATTTCATCGAATGACTAGTCAACTAAATGCAGCACATTATTGTGTCGATTTAACACCAAGTAATAATTTTATAAGTGAAGATTTTTTGAATACAATTATGGATATGGAAAAACCTGGTTATATTAATCAAATGATTTTGGCCGATAAGATTTTTTTCGAATCCGAATTTAATATTGTAAATAGACAAGTAAGTTTTGAATTTTGTTTATATTTATTATTTATTTAATATTTAGTACCAGGCGCCATTTTCAAGGACATTTTCAAATATATAAGTTTCAGAAAATTCTAAACACAAAACAGGCTTTATTGTACTGAATTTAAAAGATTTCCTTTTGGTTTAACAAAAACGTCTGCATTCTTAAGTGCTATAATGCAATCAATTTTAGGTGGATTAGAATTTCTACAAGTTTATATAAATGATATCATCATCTTTTTAGATAATTAAAATAAACATCTTGAACACATTCAAATAGTATTAGATAGGCTAAGTGCTAATAGTTTTAAAATAAATGCGAATAAATGTGTCTCTTAGTGTTTGTTATAGAGGTACCGAAAATTGCTTTTTATTTGAAAATTAAGAGTTTTCAAATTATTTTTGGGGTGACTCTATTGTAACACAGTGTCGCAATAGACACTGTTTCGCTTCAACAATAGTGAAAAATAACTCATACTAATTTTCACTCAAAACGAAAAATTAAAAGCATAATCGACGCTTGATTCGCGTCTAAGTCTAGGAGTCAATTTAGCAGTTAATCTTAGGACGTATTCGTATTTTAGGAGTAACTCTATCTATCGACCCAGTTTGAGTTAATTTTCTTTTAATATTTTGCCCTAATAACTTTTTTTAAAGGAAGAAATATTGGAAAGATTGAACACAATTGATCAGTCAATTTTAGACGATAAAAATTTGATAAAATATACAACAGACAAGAATTTAAAATTGAAAGAGATCAATGATTCATTTAGCGAATCCTTACACTTGGAGTAAATAAAACAATTATCTTTTTTAAATATAAAAAAGAAATTTATAAATTAATTTTTATTTATTAGAAAAACGCTCAAGGATGTAAGCAAAGATTATTTACGAATGTCTAAAGTAATTTCTGGTATATTTGATGCATTAAAAATGCTTAGTTTAATCGTACCGCATTACTTTGTAAATTGGTCTCTGTTCAAACAAATGCTTTTGTCCAATATTGATCCAATTAAGAGAGAAAAAGGTCCTATGGGTGCAGCACGAGCAACACAAATTGAAATCTATTGTTTAAAATTATTCTATGATTATTTAGCTTCGTCTATGACCAAACAACATTTCAAAATATTTTTATTTCTTCATTCCATTTTATTAAGTGATTTAAATCAAAAGAAAAAGAAAAACGAAATTTATTTAAATCACGAGAAATTAAATTCAATTTTCAAAATGTTAAGCTCAGCATTAAATGATAATAATAATTGTGCAAATGATGATCAAATATCTAAACCAATTAATTTAACCCATTCAAGCTGGACTAGTTTTAAAAGTTTAGAATGTTTCTCATCATTTAAAGACCTTACAAGATCACTAAGTCTAATGAATGACAAATGGACAGAATACTTTCATATGAGTACCAAACAAGGCGAGACACAAATAGACATAACTGATAGGGACATTGATTTAATAAACAATTGTCCTTTGGATAATGAATTAAGTATTATAGAAAAATTAGCATTGTGGATTTGTTGTTATAAAAAAGATAATTTAAGTGATATAATAACCAAATTTAATGTTTACAATTTAGGCGGGTTAATACCGAGTCGAAGCGAATTGAATTTAAAAAAAGCATTCGATATATCGTCGACATCAGTGCCGATATTAATATCAACACCAAGAGAAAATGCTTATGTAAGTGTTAGTATTGAAATTGGAAAATTGGCCAAAGAAATAAATGAAGATATTCGAGTAGTAATACTTTCTTTAGGAGATGATGATAATAAAATAAAAAGATTGGGCTATGCTATTAAAGAATCAATTAAAAATGGATCATGGGTCATTGTTGAAAATGTGCATTTATTAAAAAATTGGACTAGTGATGTTCTTAAATTATTATACGATATTAAAGATTCGAATTGTAGTCAAGAAGAAATGGATTTATGGGATGATTATAGTTTAAATATACCCGAGAATAGATCATGTAAAAGTAAAGACAAAAAAATTGATATACATGAAAATTTTAGACTTTGGCTTTTGGCTGATCTAGATCATTTATCAAATATACCAGGTACTTTTTGTTAAGAAAGAAAAAAATTTGTTTAATGTTTTAAATTTATTAACTTATTATTCTAATTTAGACTCATTAATTTTTGATTGTGTTAAATTAGTTGCTGAAAAAGCTGATATGAAAGAGACCTATTTGAAATGTGTTAAAAATATCGAGATAAGAAAGGTAGATTTTAATTTTTTTTTTAAATAAAAATTAAAAAACGCTTGGTTGGCGGGGTTCCAAGCCTAAGAGTCGAGTTCACAGTCAAGTATTTTTTGAGGCAAATTTATTTCAATAATTTTCAAAGTTTTAATCTTGAATATTATACTGTGAATTTTTTCATAATATAAAGAATTGAAAATTTTGAACTGAAATAGAGATTTTTTTTTGCCTAACGTTCATTTGAAAGAAAATTATTGTTATGCGGTGCGAGCGAGACCATGCCGAGTGAGCACTTGTTATTTTTTTGCGAGCACATTACCCAAGGCAACGTTCTTGTTTAAGATCTTAAAAGTCCGTGACAAAATTTATTCAATTTCAGTAATGGATCTTAAAAGATTCCAGTAAGAAAATATTAATGTTAAAGAAAAGATTAAATTACTTTAAGCTAAGAAACAACAAGATCTTGTAAGTAATAAAGGTATACATGAATCCCACAATCTTGTACAATTTAAATAAATTGATCCCATTCCCAAAAAAAGTTAAAGTGTTTTGGATTTTTGTAAAAAAATTTTTGTTACAAAATTTCACACTGTCAATTTACGGAATTTAGTTATCAATTTTGGATTTTGCAATCATTTTTTATCGGGAATTTCAATAGGTTTTTCATTCAATTTAACTAAAACCCTTTGCTATTTTCACAGACTCTCAGCGCACAATCGATTGAAGAGGCATCAATTTTACATTCATTAATGTGTCACGAAGAATTCAGAAACAAGTACGAATGGCACGCTCAGGATTTTTACAATTATTTAAAAGCCTTGAAAGACATTGATGAATTAACCCAAGGTTCTGATCATGATTTAGAATATATTCAATCTAATATTCTAAACGATATGATCTATTCAATTCAAATGACAGATTACACCGATATTAATTTAGCCAAAAAAATAATTCAACAAATTATCATGGAGAAAAAATACGAACCCGTACAACTTTTAGAAAATTCAGATAAATTCTATTCAATATTGGAAAAGAAATCCGAGTCAAAAAAATTACTTAATGATTTAAAAAATATTTTAGAAGTTTTAACCTATGATGAAAAATTAACTAAATATAATGGACAAATTTTAGAAATTCCACAAGACCTTGAAAAAAATATAACCAATATTCTTGAATTGGTAACTAATGGTTTGTCTCAAATAGACGATATTTTAACTAAATCAAGTGATTTAATAACCACTAGTTTTAGCATGATTTTAATCAAAGAGCAATTGAATAAATACAAAAAATATTTTGTTAATTTGAAACAAAATCTAAACGATTCATTAAATTGTATAAAAGGTATTAATTCAATTGGACAAGAGCGCATATACAATTTTATAAATGAAATAAATGCTGATTTTTTTGAAACAAGTGAAAAATTAGTCAATAATAGTCTAGAACTATCTGAAATTTATTTTGATATTTACATGGAGAGCAAAGCAATTGGTAAAGAATTGACTTTGAACAAAATTAATTTAGACTTATTAATAGAACCAAGTGATTTCATGAAAAAGATTTGTATCGAACGATTTAGTTCGGCTCTTAAAGAAGCAAAGAAAAAAGTATTCAAAAATGAAATCACATTTAGACTGGAAGTTATTGAAGACTCAAATGATGCTACGGATTCAAATTGTATTTATATAGAAAATATAGGTTTAATAAATGCTAGTTATGATCTAATGTCCAAATCATTTGTTTCAACTAGTAAAAAATCTCTGCTTAAAATTCCAATTGTTAAGTTAATACAATTAGTTGAGTGTTCAGATGATGATACGCTTAAATGCATACCATTAATAGATTCCAGAAAAAATGAATTAATATGCGCATTTTGCATTAAATTCTGGCAAAATAAGAGCTCGAGTCTATCAAGCACATTAAGCAACAATCAACAACAATCAAATTCTCCTATTAACACTCCTCAAACACCTATTTATTATCCAATTTTTTTCCAAATTTAAACAACAACAATAAAAATTAAATTATTTTTTTTTTATTCTATTGATTTTGTCTTTAATTTTAATTTTTTATAAAAAAAAAAATAATTTTTAAAATAAAATTAAATTAAAATACCTGTGTGTTCCAAGGGACCTTTTTTTTTTTTGAATTTTTTTTATTATTAGACATAAAATTAAAAATGGCGTCAGTTTAAATTTAAAATTTAAACTTTATTTAATTTAAAGAAATTTCAAAATTGACAAAAAAAAAACAGAAAGCTACCTGCTATAGATGAACTTAGCTTTAGGATTTAATGATAAATAAGTTAATTATTTTAAAAGGACCGATTCGGATTTATTTGTTTAATAGATATTCTCCCTCTCACGATTTCTTCAATTTGAAAAAATCAGGGGTTAGATAACAATGTTTAAAATTATGAATCACATATTTTTACCTTTAAAAAAAAAAAATTTTTTTCTTATATTTAAACGCAATTTAAATGAAAAAAAAAATTATTTAAAAAAATTTTTTCTTTTTTTCATTTTGCTTTCAAGCTTGGTTACGAAGCATTTTTTAAAAATTTTTTACTCAATTTTACATTTTATTTTATTTTTGTTCAAAAGATACTTTAAAAATTTAATTTTGAATTTCTAACCCGCTGCTGCGGAGATTTACAATTGAAACGACTCAGGCAGTCATAAACCAAAAATATAAAGATTAAAAAAAATGGACTTTGATTTTTCCAATCAAACTGGTAATTCTAAAGAAAGACGCGATCAATTGAAAAAAGAAACAGATCTATTGGCCAAAGAATTACCATTCAAATTCGAAAAGACATCACAATTAAGAATTCTAAAAGCAATATGTACTTATATTAAAAAAGAAAAGCATTTTTGTCAATTTAAAATGAGCCAAAATCCTTATTTGAATAATCAATTCATAAGTAGTCTGGATGAAAATTTAGACCAAGTACTAAATTTTTTTTTTTTTTAATTTTAAACTTTAGTCATTAAAATATTTTTGTTTGCTCATGCAGATAATGCCAGGTTTTATTTCGTGTTTTACCAAAACAGGCGAATTACTCTATTTGTCCGAGAATATAACAGAATTCTTTGGATTCAATGCCATGGATATTCTATTTGCTTATGATAATATACTTGAAATTGTGTGCAAACAAGATGTGCCAGTATTTACTGAACTATTTCAAAACTATGATAATTATGTTTTGAATCGGTTTAGTTTTTTTTCCAGTTGGTTCGTGTCGAAAATACAAAAAAAGCACATATTCATAAGCGAATATAAACAATTTAAAGTAAGCGGTCATTACGATCTAGAGACTGAGCTTTTTGTAATTAGTTGTCAACCAGTATTGTCTATAAACAATAGAGAAACATTGGCATTGTGTGATACAACATGCTTTAGAACAACACATAAATTAAATTTGCAAATTTTAGACTATTCGAAGAATTTAAGTGAATTTTTAGGCTATGCTCCAAATGAATTTAGAGATCATAAATTCAATTTGTATAATTTATTAAGTACTGATAGTATTGATATAATTGTTAAGAGACACAAAGACCGTAAGATTAAAAAAAAATTCAACAAAAAAAAATTTTAAATTTTTTTTGCATAAAAGTTTTGGTTATTAAAAACACAAGAGGCTATGTTGATTGTGTTAAATTAACGCACAAAGACTTGGGCTATGTCGATTGTTTACTTAATATTTACTATGATCCTAAAGGATTTATAGTATGCGTTTTTCAAGTGTTAAGTAAATTCGACATGGATGGCTATTTGACTTATATGTCTAAATTAGAGAATAAAGAAATTAAGAATGAAATTATTGCAGCTGATAGTCCTCAATCAAGTTTGAACACTTCAGCAGAGCTTAGTATTAAAGTAGAGAGTCCATTCGAAAATGAGCAATGGGAAACGACTAATTATGTTCAAAAGCGTGAGTATATACAAGCTGAAGAAGAACAAGAAGAAGAACCGATTCGATGTAAGAAACAAAAATGTTTTTATGAACAAGACATATATAATATACAAGAATTGCTAAAAGAAGAAGTCTTCAAAACAAATACAAATACGAATAATTATGGTAACTTTGAAGATCAATACTTTGACTTTGGTTATCAATTACAAAATTTTGATTTCTTGGCTGATTCGAATAGCAGTTGCTATAACAACATCAACAACAACATTAACAACAATTTTATAACAAACATTAACATCAACAACAACAACAACAACAGTAATGGCTATGAATCATTTAATGATTTCCATGGTTTCTATGAACAAAATATACCAATTTATTAATAAATAAATTTGTACATATATTAACTTCTGGTAGGTTAATATTGTCCATGATTAATAAATGCTGGCCATTTTATTATTGACTTTTTTGTTTTGGTATTAATTTATTTAAATTTTTAGAAATTTAATTTTTTTAAATGTTGGTATTAGTGTTGATTATATACTCAATTTATATATTTTTTTATTTAATTTTTATTTTTTAGACTGGTTCAGTAGTGAGCAGTGAGCATTTGAGAAAAAAAGAAGAATTCTAAATTTTTTGAAAAATTTAAAATTTTTTCAACACAATAAAAAATAAAAGATAAAATATTTAGGATTTTTCGGATTTTTGACCAAAAGCTGCACATAATGAGTCATAATAAAACTTTTTTTTTTAGATTATTTTTTTTAAATGTTTTTTTAAATTTATTTGAATTTTTTTTTAACTAAAACTTTTATTAAAATAAAGTAATTAAAAAAAATTTTTTTGGTGTTTTGAATAGTGTGCAAATTTGCATTGTATTCAGAGATTTTTGAAATTTTTAAATTAAAATCTTTTTCTGTATTAGCCTAATTTAAATACCCTATTAAAATTGCACAATTTTTTTTTCAGGAAATTTTGCTTCATTGTGGACAAACTTTTTTGCAACCAAAAGTCCTTTTAAGTGCTTTGCAGAGCTATTTTTGTGGGTCAAAAAATTGACAAAAAACTTTAACTTTGTTCTTGAGAAATTTTTTTTCTAATTAAGCATTTAGATATTTTCTTAAATTCAGGAGAAAAATACAGATATTTAAAAAAATCAAATTGATTCCTTTAATTAATAAAGGAATTTTTTTTTAAGAAAATGACATTTTTTGATCATTTTGTTCAGTGATAACTTCTACGTATCATTTTATTTTCAAAAAAATTATTCACTTATCATTTCTAAAGATAAAAATGGACTTAAATTAATAAAGATTGAGCAACGAGAGAGAGAGATCGAAGAACGGGAAAAATCGGTAACAGTTGAACAAATTGACTAAAGAAATTCGAAGAATATGCAAAACCAATTCTGCATCTTGATCGAGACCATGCGAAAACAATTTTTTTCAAGCCTATCAGAGAAGAAGAATATAAGATTTTCCGAACGTCATTCAAATATGTCTTTTTAAATGATATTATCGTTTAATCGAGTTTATGATTAAACCAGAAAATTAATTTCTCAAATTGGTACAATATTTTTTATTTAACAAAAAAATCCTTTTAAATTTAATTTTCGTTTTAATTTAGCTTTACAGAATTTCCTTAGAGGAAAATTAAATTCCAGAAAATCATTTCAAGCTATAACTAAACTTTATTTTTTTTTACCTTGAATTATTTTTCTTGACAATTTTCCAAAAAGTGTTTAGACACTTTATTTTTTTTTTCCTTAAAAATAGAAATAATTGTTTCTAATTATTTAAAAGTCATGATTTCTGATATCAAAATTATTTTTTTTTAATTTAATTTAAATTTTTATCTTATTGTTTTGATAAGAAAAGTTGAGTCAATACGTTTTCGAAAAATGAACAGTCCTAAAAAATGTGATTGACTCTTTTTGAACTTTAAAAAATTTTTTTAATTTTTAAATTTTATAAAAATTTGAAGTCATATTAATTATCTTTGTAACCCCATAACCTGCTTCAAAAATCTATTTTATAATTAATAAAAAATATCTTGAAATGTTAAGCTTAAATTAAAACGAATAATTTGTAATAACAAATTATAGATAGCTAACAAACAAAAAAACACACGCAAAAAATCATCAGAACTTTTTCTTACAAATAATTTTATTAATATTTTACTATGTAAATATAATAAAAAAAATAAAAGTTATCTATTCTAGTTGATGTTTATTACAAATATTACAATATTTTTGAAACTTGTAAGAAACAAAAATTTTTAAACTTGTTTGGAGCAATGAATTTGATTTGGATAAAAGTAAAATTGAAAGTAATATTGTCGAATATTTTAAACTATTTGACAAAATGTATTCAGATTATAAAGTCAAAAAAGTAAGAAGCAAAAATTTAAAATTTTTTTTTTAAATCTTAAAACAAATATTTTGAATGAAAAAAATTATGAATACGAAAACGAAAACTGTTGAAAAATCGAGAAAATTAGGTTATAAAAATCATAAATATTACTCTTTTTTTTTTTTCTATACTTTCTGAAACAGACATAACTTGAAATTAACTGATTTATTGTAGGCGTCAAAGTATTTTATTATTTTTTTTTAAAATACTTTTTCTAATAAAATTTCGAAACGAATAAAATATTTCAAATTAAATAAAAAATTCCACTGCAATCTTAATGCAGACTGTTTTAAGATATTTTTCGAGAAATTTATGTTATTAAGAAAATCTAAAGATGCCAAATTTTTCGTTTACTAAACGAAACGATAGTGATAATTCGCCAAATTCTCAAAATGTCTTACCTTTTAGTAATGAAGTACAATTCGAAAAAATGTCTACGTAAGTGTCTTTTTATATTTTAAGATTAAAATTAAAATGAAAAACGAAGTTAAGTATAAGCCAAAATATAAGCCTTAAATTAAACCAAAATAAATGAGCTTTTTTTTCGTTTTTTTTTCAAAGAAAAAAAGAAAATTTAATTTTTAAATAGCGTTAAAAGTATTTTTTATTTTCAAGTTCAAAAGTATTTTACAAAAAAAAGTCCTTGACAGAAAAATCATCACTAACAATACAAACAATTTTGTTCATACTTGTCGGTGTATTTGCCGGATTTTTTTTGGCATCGCTTTTACGTAAAAGTCTCTTAAATTGTAAAACATCAGGTTGTTGTTCAGATGATGATGGAACAAATGCACGTTTTTTCGACTCATCGCAAAATTCTCAAATTAAAATTTACAATCACATAGAACCAACTAAAAATTTAGTATTTATTGGTGTCATGACAGCTCAAAAGTTTTTAGACACTCGTGCTAAAACAGTGTTTACAACATGGGGTAGCAAAATACCTGGTAAAATGTCATTTTTTTCTCGCTCAGGTTCAACATCTTTATATGATATACCATTGGTTAGTTTACCAGGTGTAGACGATGCTTATCCACCACAAAAAAAGTCATTTATGATGCTTAAATTTATGCATGATAATTATTTGGATAAATTCGAGTGGTTCATGAGAGTCGACGATGACGTCTACATTAAACCTGATAATTTAGAGTTATTTTTAAGATCATTAAATTCTTCTAAGCCCCAATTTATCGGTCAAGCCGGTCTTGGAAATAAAGACGAATTTGGTTTGTTATCATTAGATTATGATGAAAATTTCTGCATGGGTGGACCAGGTATGATAATGTCAAGAGAAACATTAAAAAGAGTCGTTCCTCACATAAGTTATTGTATCAAAAATTTATACTCAACTCACGAAGATGTCGAAATCGGTCGATGTATTAGAAAATTTGTGAATATCACATGTACATGGTCGTATGAAATGCAGCATATTTTCCATCATAACGCCAGTGGAAATGACGCTTATACAAAAGAATTACTCTCCAAAGAAGTCTTACGTGCCGTTTCACTTCATCCAATAAAACGATATGAATATCAATATAGACTTCATAACTTTTTAAACTATCGTAAAATAGTCGATTTAAGACAACGTTATCTGGAGCTAAAACGCGAAGTCTTCAAACTCAAAAAAGAATCAATCAATATTGAAAAAGAGAATAATTTAAATACAAAAACATCATCAACGACTACAACAACAACCACTTTTGATAACATTGAAATCGAAAGTGAATTTGATAATTTAATATTCAACCG
>NTPY01000225.1:490374-511717 GCA_002922825.1 Brachionus calyciflorus | reverse complement strand
TAATAAAAAACATGACTCCTTTCAAAAGTTCATGGCTCATAAATTCAAGATTAACAGGCTGCAGTTAGGATTTATACTTTTTAAAAGATTATTTTTAAAATCATTAGAAAATTCTTTTGTTAAATGATTTTAAATGATGTCAAGTCGACTTTAATAATAAAGGAATTGAATTTTGTGTCGGTTTTCTAAGACGAGGGGATCGCTTTCGTACAAAAAGTTCCGGTAAAATTATTTCAGATGATATTGCTTGTTAATATTGGAGATTTTATCTGTAAGAATTGACGGATATCGCCAAATCGAAAATTTTTTAGGTAAATACAACATTCAATTGATTGGCAAATCGATTCTACGAATATTGATGAACCGATTGTATAAATCGAAAATAAGGGCAGTTCAACAAACATAAAAAATTCAATTAATGCGAATAATTAAATTTTTAATGCGTATTAACGCCGAACGTAATTATAATCAATGGTTATAGCTTTATTTGCTGAAGGTCAAGTAGCTCAAGAAACTCTTTAAGACGATTCGATTGATTATTCACTTATACAATGAAACATTTATGTCCCTGAAACAAATAGAACTTGTACTTGGATGTGCTTTTCTAACATACATAAAAAAATTTTCAGCATACTTAAAATTTATTCCTAACATACTTCGACTATTTAACATACAAAATTCTGATCACCATATAGAAAAAAATTTTAATCATTCATTTTCAGGAATTCTGAGCTTTTTATTTTGAATCTGAAAGATCAATGTTGTAAATGCATGTACTTTGTGCTCTCAGGTATCTGTGGTCATTTAATAGCTTTGAATAAACTCGAATCAAATGATGAATTTGCAAACAAAGCTAAACAAGGTGGTCAAATAAAAGCGAAAAACGCTTTGAAAAAGGATAAAATTTATTGATTTTATAATTTAAATTTGTCCAAAAATTTGTATGTTAAAAAGAAAAATGTATGTTGAATCATTTTTGTATGTTTTGATTTTTTCAATGTTCTCTGAAAAGTTTTTTGTGTGCGTTGAAAAGTTTTTTTTGTATGCTGAAACAACAATGTCACTTGTAGTTTAAATGAATTAGGATAAATAAATCAAGGCCACTTAGAAAAAATACTTGTATTTGTCAGGAAACATGTCAAGAAATCGAAAAAATTTTAAATCGTTTCATAAAATTCGGAAGTAAAAATACGCCTTTTAGCAAGTTTTCTGATAAAATCTAAATTAAGGAGGCATGAAAAAAATTAAAGGTTTGTTAAAGATTGAATTTTTTTGAAGTAGCTGAATCCCTCCGAAATATGAATGAAAGTAGAAAAAAACAAAGCTACTAGCGTTGGCTATCTATCCATTTTGGTTAAAAACAGGATTAGAACATAGAGCATCTTATATTGAAAGGCAAATAAAATTTTTGCTCATTATTCAAATTTCATTTTTGCTCAAAAAATTTAAATACGCAATTACTTTCACGCTGAATTTTTAAAGAGCTAATCCTTTTTTTTAAAAGATTTCAAATACCGCAAACGCTTGCGCATTAAATCCAACACTCCAAGAATAAATCAAAAATTCAGGTTTATTCCACTGGAAAACTTCCCATCGACACCATGTTAAAAAATTATTTTAAATTTTTTAGGAAAAAAACAAAAATTTTTGATTTTGACCGGGATTAAAACTCAGTTTTGATTATTTTTCCTGGATTAATTATTGAATTTTTTATTTTTTTTTTGATAAAAACTGGAAAAAAGTGAAAAGTTTAAAAAAAAAATTCTATTTGGTTTAATTCCATGTAAAAAAAATAAAAAATTCAATAATTAATCCAGGAAAAATAATCAAAACTGAGTTTTAATCCCGGTCAAAATCAAAAATTTTTGTTTTTTTCCTAAAAAATTTAAAATAATTTTTTAACATGGTGTCGATGGGAAGTTTTCCAGTGGAATAAACCTGAATTTTTGATTTATTCCTGGAGTAATGCGCAAGCGTTAACGGTAATATTTTTTAATGTGTCTAAAAAAGGATTAAATCTTTTGAGCTTAAATGAAAATTGAAAAATGTGCAAAAATTTTAAATTGCCTTTTGAAATTGAGTCTGATTTTGATTTTTTTTGTTATTTGAAAAAAGTTCGAAAATCTTTTAACAAAAATTTTGTGGTTTGCAATTTAAGCATAGACGATTTAAAAAGAAATGATTACTATTAGTGTTGGACCCTAACTAAGCTAAGTTAGCTAAGCTAGCTAAAAAATAAGCTAACTAAAAATTAGCTTGCTAAAAATAAGCTAACTAAAAATAAGCTAACTAAAAATAAGCTAACTAAATATAAGCTAACTAAAAATAAGCTAGCTAAAAATTAGTTAGCTAAAAATTAGTTAGCTAAAAATAAGCTAACTAAAAATTAGTTAGCTAAAAATAAGCTAGCTAAAAATAAGCCGACTAATTTTTAGCAGAAAAAATTTTCAAATATATTTTATATATTGTTTTAAGTTTAATCTGAGGCCGACTTACATTCAGTTCGTTAACAAAGCGGTCAAAATAAGAAAAAAAGTTAATTAGTGAAAAAATTTCATAGGATTTTTTTTGTTTACATTAAATATTAAATCTTGTTCCTTTAGAGCAGGTTAATTAGTTTTTCAAATTTAACAAGGAGTAACCAAAAGATTTTTCTGTTTTTATTTCAATCTTAATTGACCTTTTATTTTATTCGGTAAATTATTTTTTATTCCTCTAATTAAATAAAAAATAAAAGATATCCCACTAAGATCAAGTTTGATATAAAAATTTCACATATGAAATCAATCTATAATTTTTTTTAACAAATTAGAGTGTGCTTCATTGTTCTTAATAAAATAATAGTTAATTTAAATTTTCCAATCTAGAAATAGATTATTTAAGCAGATTTTAATTGTTATTAACAAGTTATTTATTGGACTGTTTCGTATTTAAAAGACGAGTATTTAAAATAAAAGAAACTATAATTAATTTTTCACCAATTTTTTATTTTAAATCAAAAAGCGCTAATTAAAAAAAAATATCTTTACAAAATGATAAAAAAGCAAAAATATATACAATTATCTACATAAAAAAAAACTTTATACAAAAAAACTTTTAAAAAAAATGTATTATACGTCAAAATTTTCATAAATGAACATTATTTTTTCGAAATTAGATTTCGAAAGTCTGTTTCTTCGATCCCATAGTTGGTAACCGGCGTGTGAGAAAAGCCTTTCACTTGGAACACTGGTAGCTGGCGCAGCAAGAATAACACTCGCAAGAGTTGACAAAATTGGATACATCTATATCATCTCCATCGGATTCAGATTCTGATTCAAAGTTTAATTTTTTTCTTAAATTATCTTCTTTGTTTTTTTTTACCTTACTAATTTTTGTTATCTGCTCATCAAATCTTTTTTTTTTGAATAAATCAATCAAAAATCCTTAAGCTACTTTTAAAAAGTCACTACGACGATACGAAGGTGTAACAAATTGGAAATTTTTATAAAAAGGATTTAAAAAAGATGCTGCCAATAATAAAGGATTTTTTTCTAAGTCATAATTCTCCGAATATTCATCGAATATTTCCGTAATAATTTTTTTCATATTTTTCACTAAATCAGAATCTTTCTCTTCTATTTTTAATTTTTTTTCAATATACTTGAACCCCGGAATAATTAATGAACTAGTCACATATGTTTCCCCTGACAATGTTTCACTAATTTTATTAAAAGGACTCAATAAATCAATTAACTCTCTTAATTCAATTAATTCATCATTTTCTAATAAATTTATTTTTAAATTTTTATACTCTTGACGATGGAAAATAGTCTCTATAAATGAATGTAATTTATGTATTCTCTTAATCATTAAAAGTGTTGAATGCCAACGTGTTTTAACATCTTGAACAAGTCCTAAAACTTTTTCTTCATCTTTTTGTTGTTCATCTAATAATTCTTTTAAATTAGAAGAATGATTAAAAGAACACACAATTTTACGACATTTGGATAAAATATATCCTATCTCAAACATGTTTTTTTCATAATTATCGAAAATTTCGTCTTTTTTATTATTTTTTTCTATTTCTTCACATTTTTCTATAAATTTTTTAACAATCAAATGAAGAACATGCCCTATACATCTAATTGGTTCATGATCTAAATTAATATCTAAGACTGTTCTCCTAATATTGGCAGCATTGTCTGTAACTATTGAAAAAATTTTATTTTTTAAACCAAATTGTTCTAAAACTTCAAGAATATGAAATTCTAAATTCTCAGAAGTATGGCCTCCCACTAAATTTTTTAAACCTAATGAGAAATGGTCATAGTACTTCAAGGATTGACAGACTCTACTTAAGAAAAAAAGAAAATAATTTAAGTCTTAATTACTCTAAAGCTATTTCTAATTCAATTAGTGACCATAAAATTATTATTGGTGAATTAAGCATTCTTAAGACACATAATATTAGAAAGTTTAAGGGAATGATTGGAAACTAAATGAAAGAATTTTAGACGATAAAAAAGTAAATAATTTTATATTAAGAAGATGCTCTGAAATCCCCTTTATGAAAAACTATTATCAGAATGATTGGTACGATCATTTTATAAATGATATAGTAACTTATTTAAAAAATAAATCAAGAATTATTAATAATGAAAACAAAAAATACATAAATTCTTTATTTAATCAGTTAAGCCTTTTAAATAACGATGAATTTGAAAGAAGGGAAAATATAAAGCAAGAAATAAAAATATATTATGAGGACGAAAGAAAAGGAACAGAAAAAAGGGCCTGTGAGACCAAAAGAAATTTTATTTATAAACCTACTAAGATCTTAATAGAAAAAGAAATTAGAAATTCAAAGAAAAATTTTGTTAAAAAATTTAAAAAAGAAACTGGCCAAACTACTGAAGATTAAGATGAAATGCTTTCTGAGGTTTATAGTTTTTATAGTAAACTTTTGTCAGTGGATAAAGTTTCTCAAGAAACTTTACAAAATTATAAATTTTTAATAAAGCCTTTGAATGAAATAGACAATAAGATAATTATAGGATATAAAATCACCTTTTCTGAAGCTGAAGAGGTTGTAATGAAAATGGATAGTTCTTCACCAGGCCCAAATGGCTTGACAATAGGATTTTTTAAGAAATACTTTAAATACTTTGGGCATTATTTTATAGATATTCTTAATGATCACCAAGAGGTATTACCAAAAACATTTATGGAATCTAGAATTAAGTTAATTCCAAAAAATAAAAAAGAGATAAAAGGAGTAAATGATTTAAGGCCAATATCATTAACAAATTTAGAATATAGAATATTTACAAAAATTTTAGCTAACCGATTTAGATTCATAGGTCATAAAATTATTCAAGATCATCAAACATGTTCGATTTTTGGAAGGAGAATGAATGATAATATTTGGTTATTAAGTGATATGCTTGAAGACTCTAATAGGAGAAAAAAGGAATTAAATATAATACTAGCTGATCAACAAAAAGCTTTCGATAGCATTAGTCATAGATATATTTTTGCTTTAATTAAGCACTTAAATTTAGGAGACTTTATTTTTAATAGTATTAAAAGAATATATAATAATTCCTCGGCCAAGATTGTCTTGAATATGTATGAAACGCTATCTATAATAATTAGATCTGGGATAAAGCAAGGTTGTGCACTTTCTATGATGTTGTACATAATTGCTATTGAAGAATTAATGCTAAGAATAGAGCAAAATAAATGTATAAAAGGTTATAAAATTTATGGTTTAGAAGAAAGAGAAATAAAATTAACAGCGTATGCTGATGATATAGTAGGATATTTAAGTGATAAGTTATCTATTGAATTATTTTTTCAAGAATTTGATGAGTGGGGGGAGATATCAGGAGCTAGAATCAATAGGGAAAAAACAGTTATAGTAGATGTAATTAATCAAGACCATATTGAAGACTTTAAAGTCTTAGGAGTCTTTTTTAATAAAAAAGGAATTTCATCAAAAAACGTTGAAAATGTAATAGGAAAAATAAAACAAGCAATTTTCTTATGGGACATCCCTTCTTTGAATATGTTAGAAAGAATAACAATAGTCAAAACTTTTTTATTGAGTAAACTTTGGTTCATAACTACATTTATAAATATAAAGACTCAGTAAATTAAGGAAATTAATTTAATTTTATTTAGATTTATTTGGAATAGTAAAATAGAGCTTGTAAAAAGAGAAACACTCATTCGTTCATATGAAAATGGAGGAATGAATATGTTTCATCTTGAATCAAAATTAAAAACAGTGTCACTTCAAACATATCTATATATTAGAAAAAACTACCAAAGAGACTTTTATCAATTAAGCATTAAGTGGCTTAAATTTCATTTAAGAGACCTTGGCCTAAAAAATTTTAATTTAATACCTTATTGCGGTGATACAGGGCTCCCTGAGAAGTATCAATATATGATTGAATGTCAAAATGAATTTAAAAACTATGATAAAAAATTCTGTCAAAAAAATTATACAAGTAAAAAAACATATGAACTATTCAGGAAACCCTATGAAATAAAATCCAAGAGAGAGGACGAATACAAAAAAATATAAATTGGATCGAAGTTTATAATAAAATAAATAATAAATCTTTAGACTCGAATTTGAGAGTTTTAAATTATAAAATATTTAATGAGTCCTTAAATCTTAATATAAAACTATCTAAGAAATTTGGAGAGAAATGTGTCTTCTGTGAAACGCATACTGAGACTAGGGACCATCTTTTTGTAGAATGTTTATTTACTAAAAAAATGTTTGAAATTATTATGAACAAATTAAAAAATAAAAATGTTTTTAATAAGCTTGATTTAATTCTTAATTTAAACTTAGATGAAAGAGATATAAAGACTATTTCTATTTTTAAAATGTCCATTTGGTCGTTAAGAAATTTAATAAAAAAAGAAACAAAAAAAAACTGTGATAAAGAGATTATATTCAAAAAAATACTATACAGAAATTTTCATAATATTTATTTTTAAACTTAATTTTTCTTATATTATTCTTTCTTATTCTTTCTCTTATTATTAATATGAAACTTGTATTTTTAATTATTTTTTATTTTATTTTAAATTGATTAACATTATTTAAATTTTTTTTATGCCAATAAACTTGCCTACGGGCCAAAAAAAAAAAAAAAAACCTAATGAGAAAGATTTAAATTTAAAATTATCCAAATAATGGCAAGTAAAGCTTAAATAACTAAAATTTTGACAAGAAGTCCAACTATCAGTAGTAAGACTCAAAAAGTCGATTCTTTGAAGCCTGTTAATTAATTCCTGTTTTTTCTGATTATATATCTCATTTAATAGGAGTCTTAATTTTTTTCGACTGGGTACTTTATAATCCTTATTTAAACTATAAACAAAATCCTTAAAATAACTGCTTTCGACTATAGAAAATGGCAAAAAACAGAAAATTATAAAAAAAAGGAACAAACTTAAAATTTTTTCATGGTCTAAATTATTTATTTGAATTATTTTCCTGACTTTTTTAGATATTTTTATATTATGTTTTGTCTCAAGATGATAATCTAAATTAGTTTTACCAGTTGAAAGTTGATAGTATTTGATCAAGTTTTCTTTTTTGCATTGTAACATTTCGATTTCTTGATTCGAGTTATTTAAAACATTTACTTTTTCGAAATAGATATCTTCACTTTCGTTAGTTGAAATTTCAGCTTGATCTTGGTCATCATTTAAAGGTTGGCTGTTAAATGATGAACTTTCGATTTGCTGATTTCCGTTTTCGCTTGAACTCGTTTCTAGGAAGTTTAAATTTGACGAATTTAAAGTGCTGCTAACTTGCTGATCACCTCTTCCTGATAAAACTGTTGAGGCGACAGAGGATCTCTTTCTTTTATTTGAGTTATTCATTATTTTTAATTTATATAAATTAAGAAAAAAATTCAAATTATTTATAGGAATTTTTTAAAGACCGTTAAAATACGAAAATCAATTATATTCAGGCTATCCCTTTTACTCAGATTCAATTCAAAATTAAATTTTTTTAGTAAAATGTTCTCAAGAAAACTCCTCTTTTTCAAATTCAATTTAAAAAAATTAAAATCAAAATTTATTTGGTGCAGTTAATTAGCAGATGTTTTTCCAAAAATAAAACATTTTTAAGAAAAAAAAATTTTTTTTAGTTAAGTTGGCTAAATTTTAGCTAACTAAAAAGTAGCTAACTAAAAATAAGCTTGCTAAAAATTAGTTAACTAAAAATTAGCTAGCTAAAAATAAGCTAACTAAAAATAAGCTAACTAAAAATAAGCTAGCTAATTTTTAGCTAGCTAATTTTAAGTTAGCTAAATTTTAGCTAGCTAATTTTTAGCAAGCTTATTTTTAGTTAGCTAAATTTTAGTTAGCTAAAAATTAGCTAACTAAAAACTAAAAAAAACTCCCATCACTAGTTTTTTCTTCATTTTTAAAAAATTCTTAGTTTATTTTGATATATAAAACTATTGCGGAAAGACTTGCGAAAACGGAGATTTTTTGAAAGAATTTTCGAACACTAGTTTTAAAAAAAAATTTTAAAAGGTAATCAAAATTTCAATCAAATAGATTGTTTCTTTAGTCAATTTTATTTTAAATGATGCAAATATAAACAGAGAGAAATTTCTTTTTTAAAAAACTCTTTCAAATAAGCTCAAAATGTTTAATGATTTTTTTAACTTTAAATCAAAGTATATTATACACATAATGAAATTTTTTTAATGATTTAATTTGTTTTTTTTACACTGGTAATTGAAATAAAAAGTCAATTCTTAGGTTCTGGTTATGTAAGATGTTGCATTAGATTTCTGGTTGTAGCAGTTTTGATAAATTTAATTTTTATAGAGATGTTTCCGAGATAAACAAAATTTAAACAAGGGAAATATAAATGAAATAAAACCAAAAAAATTTTTAAACGAGCTAAAACAACGTTTTGATAAAAACGAACTTTTTGTTGTTCGTCAAACAATAAAAAATTATTTGACGAGAGTACATCCGATCGATTAAAACAATCGATGCTGTTAGAATATAATAACAAGCGTACAAGCACCTATGTCAAGTATGTAACGAAACATATTTTTAAACGAAATCGGTTTTACTAAAATTATCATAATCGTAATATTTTGATTTTCCGAAAATATAACAAGATAATTCTTCATCAAGCAATAAACATCCTAAATTAAAAAGCTCTGCAAAAACTATGCAACTAAATTACGCAGTCAATACTTTTATATTATGAGCAATCAATAATTTAAACATTTTTTGCAGAGTTTCAAAAAAACCTCGCATGTTTGTTGCATAATTTAGCATTTTTCACGCTCAAAAATTTATAAGAGGACAAATTCTAATCACTCGTGTTATATTTCGTTATTTCGGGTTGTGTTAGTTTTGAAAATTGAACAGAATTTAAAAATCAAAATCTAATCAACGATATAAATATTTAACAAGATAGAGACGCTACGCTCCATTATTCTGAGCCGACCATAATACTTTGATTTTGTTTGTATAAAGATTTTAATACAGAATTTTTTAATTAATTTAAAATTTTTTATTTAATTTTGCATAAATTATAAAAATGTTTGATAACCAAATGTTTTCAAAACTTAGTCAAAAAGCTGAAAATCTACTTTCTCTACCTTATGCTCAGAATAACCTTTCTAAAAGCTTAAGAAACTGTCGACGCTAATAGCTTAATATTTACTAAATAAAAAAGACTTTGAGTCGACCTTTTAAATTTGTTAAGTGATTACGTATTTGTAGATCAAGACATTTATTCGAAGCTAGAATGCTTATCTTTAAAAATTTTTAAAAGAATAAATCAAAATATTAAAAGTAACAAAAAAAATGGATGATTTAAAAATTAAAGTTGGAGGAAAAGGAAAATTCCAATATAAGACAGTTTTTCTTATTGGGATAATTTCAAGTTTTTGTGCGATGCGTAGATACTCCTACAATTTTGTTTACGCTCAGCCAAAAATTATAATAAAAATAGAAAATCAAACAGTGAGTTTTTTGTCAAATAAACAAAAATGTGAAATTATAAACAGAATTCAAAACTATTCAAATAATTCTAAGTGGGAATTCGACAAAACATTCTATCATTCAAGTATAGTAACCGATTTGAATTTAATATGTGACAAACAGTATCTAATTGGATTGCCAGAGACAATTTCAACAGTAACCTTAATCTTAGGTTTCTTAGGAGGCTTTCTAGGTGACAAAATAGGTAGAAAAAAAGCAATATTAATATCATTAATTTCCTACACAACGATCATACTTATTTCTCGAATATTTTTTATGCATATTTTTCAAATGAATTTCTATTTTAAATACATAATATTTGCATTAGTGCAAATTCTAGTTTCTGCTTGTTTATCATGGTTATATGTCACTAATTTTGTTCTTTTATCCGAGTCAACAAATAATTCTTACAGAACACTTTTTTCTAATATTAATGGATATTTTTATATATTAGGAGAATTTATTATACTTTTAGTATATTATTTTAGTCGTGACTGGAAAGTTTTGTATTGGTTTTTAGGTGCTTACGCCTTTTTAACAGTAATTTCAACCTTTTTCCTGGATGAATCTGCCGAATGGCTTTTATCAATAGGAAATAAACAGAAAGCATTAAAAATATTCAGAAAAATGTCTCGTTTGAATGGAAAACCCTTACAAAATATCGAAGAACTTGTTGAAAACTTACAAAATAAAGATGGGATTAATAACAACTCAAAATTCAGAACAACAATTCAACAAATTAAAGAAATATTGTCAAATAAAAATTCTTTAATAAAAACGCTCATAGTTTCTTACATTTGGTTCTCGATTTTTTTGTCATACTACGGCACAAGTCTTGGAATATCAAGTTTTAATTTTGGAAATCCGTTTGTATTATTTTTAGTGTCTAGTTGTTCTGAGCTAATTGCTTGTTCAACTACACGTATAGTTGATTTTATCGGTAGAAAAAAAACAATGTTGTTATTTTTTACAATAGCCACTGTAATGTATTTTTCTATCGTTGTTATTTTATGGACAACTATTGATAAGAAAATATCAGATTATTCTTTAGAAGCTATTTTATTATTAGTATTTTTTATTTTTGGAAAATGGTCAGTTTCAGTTCTTGGACAAACAACTTATATTTATTCTTCAGAGGTTTATTCAGCTAATATTCGAAATACAGCTGTTTTATTTACGTCCACTGTTGGATCTATTGGGTCAAATATATTTCCTTATGTTAATCTATTAGCCAATGTAGTATGGAAACCTCTTCCTTATATTATTTTCGGAATTTCAACCTTAATTAGTGTTATTTTTGTTTTATTCTTACCTGAAACTCATCAAAAAATGTCTTCTAATATTAAGCTTGAGAATTTCTAAAGATTTAATTTAATTAAATAAAGCTTTAATATTAAGTTACTAGGAGCTAACGCGCGATAACACGCGTTTTTTGTAAAATTTTTAATTAATTACTATTTTCTATCTATTTTATTTTGGTCCCTTAAAAATTTTTGATAATCCCACTTTAAAGTCACTTTTTATTTAAAAAACCACCCTGTAAATATTTTGCTTTTTTGCCACTTTAGAGCGGTTTCAATGCAACAGACTTAACAGTGATGTTCTCTACATTTAAGTGATATTCTCTACTTATTTGTGTTCTACTCAACTTTTTTGTGGTTAAAGTTAAAACATCATGCCTTAAAAACAGAATACGTTAGACGAATACTCACGTGGAAAGAACTTTACTTAATCAGGGTTCTCTCATGCAAATTGAAATACAAAATTAAGTATAAAAATAAGAAAAATAAATCGAACTAAAAATACGATCGTGACGAAAAAAAACGAAGATTTTTTTTTTAATTTTTTTTTAAAACGGAAAAATTAAATCAATATAACCGTATTCTCTTGCAAAGAGGCGCATGCGCCTAATCCCATCAAAACCATGTTAAAAAGCCTTTTCCTTTTGATGGGATTAGGCGCATGCGCCTCTCTGCAAGAGAATACGGTAAAAACATTTTTTTATCAGATTTTTTTTATTAAGATGGCAAACTTAGAAAGCTACTGGATAAAGCTTTTTTTCAGTAAAGGTGTTATATTTTGCAAAAACTCTTACCTTGATAAAATATCCCTAATATTTCTATACTAATTTAATTTTTTTTTATAACATCGATTGTTTTTGATATTAAGCTTTCTGGCAACATCTAATTACGAAAGTTTAATTTAGGCTACTTATATTTTGTTTTATTATCCATTTTTTGGCTATTTACGATGAAAAGTTTTTATAAGATGTTTAATAATGCGATGTAAAAATAATTCGATTCTATGATTTGTTATAAGGTTTAAACTTGATTTAGAGTGTCTTCCGAATGAGACAATTCAAAAACTTGTAGAACCGTATGGTCTCAGTTCTTTTCATCATAGGTTAATTTCCCTTATTCTTGTTTTTACTGCGAAAGTCTGCAGTGAAGAACAAGCCCCTGAAGAATTAAAAGAAGAAATTAGCTTAATTGAGTTAAATAATATTCACTACAATTTAAGAAGTAATAAAACCAGCAAAGTTCTTCCAAATTTTTCAAGTACAAAGTTTGGTTGTTTGATGTTTCGAAATAAATTAGGAGCAATAATTAATAATTTAAATATTCTAGATTTTTATACAGATTTAAAACAATTCAAATATAATTTGAAATTTAGATAAAATTGTAAACATTTTCACTAATATAAATAATAACTGTAATTTTGAATTAAATTTTTTGAATTAAAAATCGAACTGTTAATCTGATGTATTTTTTTTATTTTACCTTTTTTACAATATTTTTTATAATTTGATGAATATGACCATTGGTCATATTCTTATAAACTAACTCAATTACTCTCGGATAGGTTTCTCCTACTAGTAATTGAGTATAAATAATCATTTAAATAAATAAATAAATAAGATTTGAGGGTGAAAAAACGCCAATTACATCTTTTCTTAAATCTTACGTTCTTTTTTTTTGTTAAAAAAAAAATCAAGAATAGCCTTTTAATTAGTCTAACCTGTCAACTAAATTGGATCGTATTAGGAGAAATAAACAAAGATTGGTTCAATAAAAAAAGAATGTGTAGATATTATAGATAGATTAATTTTAAATAAAAAATATTGTAAATATATATTAATTTATTATATATTAAATCTTAAATATTTCAAAATTTTTTTTTCATTTTTATAATTTTAAATCTAACTTATTGGTTTGATCTTCATTAGGGGTGCCCATTATACTATACTTAGTTGAAGTATACAGGTATAAGTATAAAATTGTATACTTTATATACTTCTTATAAAAATTACTCTAATGTCTTTTAATAATGTTTTCATGTATTTTTGGTTGAAAATTTGGCCATTTCCGAAAAAGTAAAAAAGTATAAAAAATTATACTTTATATAATTTTCCTAAAATTGCTTAATTTCGTATTGTTTCAATAGGAAAACTATTTTTCTGCTATTTTTGATCGATATTCGAAAAAGTATATTAGTATATGGAATTTATACTTACTTATGTTTACCAGTATAAGAATAAATTTTATATACTTATACTCATATACTTTTAGTATATTTTTTAATCCTTTATATACTTTAACAAATAACTATTTTTTACACTACTTTTTTTATATTTCAATAAAAAAAATTGAAGTAAAACTGATTTTAAATAAAGTATACAATTTTATACTTTATACCTTAAAGTAAAGGATTATGACCAGCCCTAATCTTCATAATGTCTTGCATAACAGCATCAAATCTCAACAAGACTTAATCAATCGTTTTTTAAATGAAAGCTTATAATTTTTTCTTTATTTCTAGCGAATTTTTTTTCTCAAAAGTTTTTTTCAGTCTCAAACATAATATCAAATTTATATGAATTTCTTTTTATTAGTTTTTTTTTATTGGCTGCTAAAAAATAACCAAAAACGTAAAACTCTCTCAATTTATTCAATTAAAACTTAAAAGTAAATAAAATCGTCATCATCAGGGTTTTTCAAAATATGCAAGTTCAACGGGACCGATATGCACTTTGATATGCGACTTATTTTTAAAAATAATGTTATTTCAAATTTTAGAAATATGCATAAATAAGCAATAATATGCAATTATATTCAACTTAAAATTTTAAAATTAACAATAAATTTTTTTAATTTTTTATTACAAAGTCGGTAGTTATTAACGTAAAAAAAAATTAGATATAAAAACTCAATTTTAATTAATTTGAAATAACATATAAAAAAAATTATCAAAACACACATTTAATCACTATCTTCAATTAAAATACAGTCGTCATCTAACTTATTGTTTTTTTCTTTATCTCCTAAACTTTTATAGAGACGCTTCTTATTGAAATAAATAAAGTTTAAATAGATTAAATTTTCTTCAGTTAAACGGTTCCTGTCGTCAGTTAATATTTTATTATAGATTGAAATAGAACGTTCACAATCAACCGAGTTATTTGGATAAAAAAGAAGCCATTCTGGTATATTGAATAAATTTTTAAACTTAGATCTATTCAGCATCCAAAATTCTGTGAGATTAAATGTGACTTCAAAACTTAACTGTCTCACGATATCTAAATACAGTGGCCACTCGTCTAATGCATATTTAAGCTCAGGTATATCAACAATTAGTTTATTAATATCCTTCTCACAGTAATTCAATAGTCTTGGATCTAAAAATCGACATGACCTAAAAAGGCACATAGCAGGCATCTTATTTTCAAACAAATATAAACTTAATTTTTTTTGAGAGGTTCAAAAAGCTGAACAGCTTCTTGATTTAAAAATTGCTCTTTTTTAGCCTCAAGCCAAAAGTAAAGATCATTTAAGTCATCATAAACTTCAGTTGCCAAAACTGAATTTCCTTGATATTTTAATTGTAAAATCATAAACTTATCACAATGTTCTTTAACGAGTTCAGCCTAAAAAAAAAATTTGTCTTTTAAATTTTAGCTTATGCTGAAAATTAAATATTTAAAATTTTTTTATCAGTCAGTATTTTAAAACAATAATTTTAATCGAAATGCTCAAAGAATGATTTAAAAATACAAAAACTCTTTTATTCACTTGTTTCTTTAAAAATTAATTTATGAGTCTGCTATAAATTAATTTTTAAAAAAACTAGCCATAAATTAAGACTCCTTAAATCTCAATTTCTGATAAAACATATTACAGTAGTTTCCGGTTATAATAACTTCCATTTTGCATGAAATTTTATTTACTATAGACGCGAATTTATTATAGACAAAAAACAAAAAAAAATTTTCTTATATTTTGTCAATCAAATAATTCAATTCGATAGTTGAGGGTTATTAAATTAAATAGTATGTATAATTAATTGCGATTATTAGAGATAAGTTTATAAAAAACTACTAGTTCTGATTATTTTATAACATATACAGATGAATGATGCTATTTGATAAAAGCTAATGTATAATTTTTTTGTTCCTTACCCCGCCTTTATTGATGTTTTACCTTGATTTTGTATTTATTTAGCTCCAATTTATAATAAACGAGAAAATTTACATATAAAATATTCAAATGTCTCCTCAATTAAGTTTATAACAAGCGATTATTTATTATAAGTAGTTTTATAATAGCCATATAAATTTACATTATAAACATATAAAATGTTTTTGTATTTTTAAAAAAATTTACTATAACTGAAAATTTTATATAAGCGGATTTATTATAGTCGGAAACAACTGTTTGAACTTAGTTTCAATTCTAAAAAATTATTGTTTAAAAAATGTGATGAAAAATTCACAAAAATCTCTTTTAAATATTGTAATAAAAAAAATAATTTAAATTAATTTTACATCTTTTTTAACATCCTGATCTTTTAAAAGTTCTAAGAGCTCTTTTAAACCTTCGGTTTAATTAAAAAGCCTAGTTTCATCACTCACAAAAGTCAACAAGTAATCCCAATTCTCAAAATGATAAGTAACGGCTTTGAACCAAGTGTTCCAGCGAGTTACGATGGGTTGAGGCGGTAAAGCTACCTTTTCTGCTCTTAATTCAATTAGAAGTGCTCTATATCTTGAGCGTCTTATCGGTGCCTTACAAAATATAAATTTTACAAGAGGGACTAGCCTAACCAATTTTGATAATATTTTTCGCCAAGTATCAGCCACTAATGCTATTATATGAGCCGCGCATGTAACGTGTCTTGCGTTTTGAAAAATATTTTCAAGTACTGAATTGTAGGCTTTTATCATGTAGCTTCCATTATCCGAAACAAACGAATAAATATTCTCAAAATCGATTTCAAATTTTGTAATAGTTTTTAAAACAGCTCGTGAAACTGTTTTGTAGTTTGTCTCTGTCAAGTAAACAGTGTCAAGCAAAAAAGGTTCTCTGTTTGAAAATGAGTCTAAAATTTTTACAATAATTTGAAGAATATACCGCTGTTGAGCGTCGGTTGTCTCATCTCAAGGATCGCAACCTTTTTTCCTTTTACTTCACTTTTAACTTTATCAAATAAATTTTGGTAATGAATCGGAATTTGTCTTCTAATTGACGCAGTAGAAGGAAAATGGATGCCTTCAATTTTGTATTTTTCGAATAAATTTTTGACTGACTCTTTTTCGAGTTTATTTGCCGAGGTGAACGCTTCCAATAAATCACGAGCAAATGCTTCTTTGACTTGTTCAGCGTCTAAATTTATGAGTGATTGATTTAAAGAATTTTTATTTTTTATTTTTTCAGAATTCTTTTTATGGATTGCTGTTTTTAGATTCTGTTCAATGCTTGATTTTCTAGAAAAATTTATTTTTATGCTACAAATAGCACAAAAAAGTTCGTTGTTTTTTTCGACAAAATCTTTTCCATTCTCTTTAACTCGACTTAAAGCTGTTTTCGGCTTATTCGGCATTTTTAAAAAATTTCAATTTTTTTTTTAACTAATAAACATGCATTTATATGTAAAAACAAAAATTTAATATGCAAAATTAAATGCGTTTATATGTTTTAATTTGTATTTATATGCATTCACATATTGATAGTAAGGATGGATATGCAACATACGCAAAAATAAAAAAAATGCAAAAATATGCTAATGCATATTTTGAAAAACCCTGGTCATCATCACCTCAACTTGCTTTTCTTATTTTTTAAACTAAATTCTTTTTCATATTTTTAGTGTTGGCGCAGATCTAAAATCGACTAATTATTTTTCGACTTTTCTGATGAAATTTTTGGATGAAAAATTAATTTAAAAATTATTTCTCGATACTTAAGTTGTGCTTTTCAAAAAGTTTGAATCTATTTTTATTAAAAATTTTAGACAAAAATATTTGGTAAAATATTAAATTGAACTAAAAAAAATTTCCCAATTTAAAGGGACTAAACTGATAAATGGGTTTATAGAATTAAAATTTAGATCTTAACTATAGATTAACATCTTATTAATGTATTTGATTTCATATTTTAAATCTTATTTAATAAGGGCTATTTGGCTAATCTAATTCAAACTTTGAAAAAAAATGTTTCATAAAAAAAAACTTCCCATATATATTACCGTATCGGCTTGCGCAGTACTCCAGGAATCATAGACACCACGTTAAAAAATTTTTTTTTTTTTGGGAAATAATCCGACTTTTTTTATTTTAGCCAATCATAAAACTCAAAACTGAGTTTTTTTCCTGGAATAAATCAAAAAAAAATTTAAAAAAATGGAAATAATTCAAAAAGAATTTAATAAATATACAATTTGGATTTTTTTCATAATAAAATTATTAAATTGAGTTTTTTTCCTGGAAAAAAATGTTATATGAGGATTTTTTCAGGATTAAAATTAGGAAAAAATTTTTAAAAATTGGAAAATAATTAGGACAAAAATGTGAAAAAAGTTTTTAATTTTAATTCTGGAAAAATTTAGCTTTAATCGTTTTCTAATTCAAAATTTTTTTAAAAATTTTTGTTAATTATTTTTCCAATTTTTAAAAATTTTTCCTAATTTTAATCCTGGAAAAATCCTCAAATAACATTTAAACCCTCTTTTAATTTTTAACCAATAAAATTAAAAGATAATTAAAATAAAAAACGAATAAATCGATTTTTAAGTGATAATTGACAGATGTTTGTTTTTTTATTTAAATGAGTTAGAAGTATGTTTAATTAATCAATTTAAAAAATGAATGTTGAAACCTACAAAAACAATTAACGATTCGAATTGTCATTCAAATTCAATAAGATAATAATTGAAAAAATAAAATCAATTAGAGGATCAAAATTTAATGGAATAAAAAAGCTTAGGAGTGTACCTATTGAATTAGAAGATGAGTTGTTATCTATTTTCAGACAATCACAGATCCGTAAGGATTTTGTCGAAAAACAAGATGAACAAAAATCAAATGAAAACAAAGGTGTAATATCAATTTTGAACCAGGATGATTTTACAGTCAAACTTCCGATTCCGAAACCGCTTTGGTCGAGATTGTCTGTAATAGGAAGAATTACTTCAAAAGATAAAGATTTGAATTTTGCAAAAGAATTTTTTATGGATTTTCAGAAAATCTGTCTTGAATTAAATATTGGTGTTATTTTTAAAGTCTAAAATGGATTTTTTTTCCTTACTAAATTTTTTCAATATTTATAATTATTAATTTTTTTTTTATTATTTTTGTCATTTTTTTAATAAAGATTTTTTTTTGTAATAACTTTTTTAAAAATAAAATAATTAAAATTTTAAACTTTTTTTATTATGGTCGAGAATGAAAAAAATATCTCAGAATTTTGACTACTTAAAAATTCTCGCAAAATGCGTTAAGAAAATGAGAAATTCTATTTTAAATGGTGCAAATAAAGATTTAATTCACTCTCTTTGTGAGTGTATTTTCAACATTCTTAGAGGAAATGTTGAATTAACAGAAAGTGATAAAACTCAACTTATCAAATATAAAAACAGCTTGCGTAGATTCTCTAGTATGCTCAATAAAACTTTAAAAAATTACAATCAGTCAAACAATTATACACCAAGGAATATATCAATGAACGAACCAAATAACGATTTATCAGATTTTACACTTAGAGATAATTCATTAAAAAATTCAAGATATTCAATCAAAGATCCTTCAGATTTTTCACTGAGAAATATTTCTTTAAATGATTCAAATCATTCATTAAATGAAAATCCTAATTCAATTTTAAATAATCAATTTTTAAAAGGCCACCAGCAGAGACATCAAGGTCAACAAGGTCAAGGACCAATATCAGACCAAACCTATCGAGAAATAACTGAAGTAGCTAAGAAGAAGAAAAAATTTAACGAAATTAGAGAATTAAATTCAAGACCAAAAAGAAGAAAGCCTGTCAATATTTCAAAATATTGGGAATCTTTTAAATGAAAAAATGTCAAAATTTTTAAAATACTATGATCCACCAGCTCCAGCTTCGTTTACCGGACATACATCCTTTAAACATACTGTTAAAAACAAGAACAAGTTAAATGATTGGTTATTAAAACAAGAACCGTATACACTTCATAGACCATTAAGAAAGAAGTTTGTTCGTGAAAAAGTAATTTCAAACGGAATCGATGACTTGTGGCAAGCAGATCAAGTTGATGTCTCAAATATCTCAAAAGAAAATAAAGAACATAAGTTTTTACTTACTGTAATTGATGTTTTTAGTAAATTTGCTTGGGTAAAACCATTAAAAAACAAAACTTCTGAATCAATTCTTCAAGCCCTAACAGAAATATTTAAATCTCGAAAGCCAGATAAACTTCAAACCGACAAAGGCCGTGAATTCCTAAATAAACCTGTTCAATAATATTTAAAGCATACGTGCGTTTGATGTGAATTAAGAAGCTATAAATAAATCGAACACATTAAGATTTATTTATATTTTAATTCTATGTGATTTTTACTTAACTTTTTCTTAAGAAATTAAAAGATTATTATTTATTTTGGCCTAATCAAGACGACCGTTTCTATTTTATATTTTAGAAAATAAACTTATTTAACAAATTACAAAAAAGTCTTTTTATTTAAAGTCTTAAGGACACAACAAAGAGGTTGAAAGGAACAAGTTGATGAGTGGTTTGTGAAGCAATAAAAAAATGAAAGATTTTGGAATTTATTTTGGACAGTAAAAATAAATAAGGGAATAAGTTTTGTTTTAGAAATGAGATTTTTTAAAATAAATATATTTTAAATAGTTATAGAATTTTTGGTAGGGAAAAAAGATACATTCTTTTCAAAATCCAACTTTTCTAAAAAATGGTTAACTTTATTTTTATATGAGTAACGATTTATGAAAATTCATTAACAACCAAATTTTAACTAAAGTTCATAACCCTTTATATGTTCTTAAATCAAATCAATTTATAAATATATTTTTTTTATACGAATTACAAAGTGATACTCCACTAGAGTATATTATAAATATTTTATTGAATGGGTAGAGAATATTAAAAGAAATTTTATTTGATTATTTTCATATTCTTTACCAACTCGCTGTAAGTAAATTTGATTCGAAATAATTCTATCTTTTAAAATAATTGAGTATACTTTGGTCTTTAATTTTACCATTCGAAATCAAAGAACTAAAATTTACAATTTCATTATAGATTCTATCAATTGTATCGTAATCTTTTTGTAAAATTTCAATCAATTGAAAAAGTTTATTAGACGTTTCATTATTATTGAACGTGTAATAAGCCATTTCTTTATTGGCCAAAGTAGCCGATATCAATTGAATTAAAACTTAATAAAAATATAAATTAAATTAAATTTATAAATATTTATTTTTTTAAATTTACATTTTATTTCTATATTTCCATTGAATGCACCACATCCCCAATTACCAGTTGCTATTATCTCTGGATCATTACTTTTCATACAAGCTGTAAAACCAGTATAACTTTTTACAATTTCTCTCAAAATACACTCCTTTTTAAATTGAGTTCTTCTATCTCTATAATGTAAAGCATCTATTGCTACGACATCTGTCAAAATTCTCTCATAATCAGTCTCATTTATTTTTAAAACTTCACTTTATTATAGATTAAATTTCAAATATTTCAAAAATTCATTTTCATAATTTTAAATCTTACGTATTGGTTTGATCTTCATAATGTCCTGCCCATTGAAACGAACTAGCATAGCCTTTATAATTACTAAAACGTTTAGCACCTCTAATTAAAATACATTCATTTTTATCCATACATTCCATAAATAAAAGAGACACCAATAATTCTGGACATAGGACAAAACGAATTTCTTCTTGTACACATCCAGCATTTAGAACGCCTCCACCAATGTATTTATTGGCAAAGTCAACTTGAAGTGCCAATTTATGATCTT
>NTPY01000225.1:433067-478776 GCA_002922825.1 Brachionus calyciflorus | reverse complement strand
GGGGTCAGTTAGATGTTTTTAAAATTTTGCTAATTTGCCAGAACCATTGATAAAGAAAACTTATGTGATTTTAGAAGCACAACTAAAGATCTATCGACTGGTTCTATTCTCTTAGATTTTTTTTGAGTTTTTCCTCGGAAAATGAAGGTTCAGTAAATTTTTATTTATGGAGGGGTCAGTGTTTTAGGGGGTGCCGGTTTTGTGACCAGCTGATAATCCATTATGTGATCATATTCTTATCGACGTTTTGATGATCACCGACGATCAAAAATTAATTAGGTTCTAGTGATAATTATTCACATTAGGTGGTCAGTAATTAAAATAGGTGATCAGCCCGATGGACTATTTCTTAAATAAGATCTTGTAAGATCGAATAAGATAAAGAATAAATTTAATTTCTTATAACATCGTTGTGCAAAAGTCAAAAAAAAATAGGCGAAAAATTATAAGAATTTTTGCATTTTTCGACCCTTTAAAAATTAATAGAACAGAGGAAAATTTTATAAGATTGGAATATTTTTTATTCTTTTACTTAAAAAAGATATACACATACTTGAGTTGACCAATCAGAAAAATTTTCCTCTTTCACTCAATTCGACACATTTTTAAGTCGTCTTTGATCATAATGAATGATCAGGGGTCTTCTAAGATTAATTTTAAATTTCATAAGTCTAGTCTCATGAGAAATCTTTTAAAAATAGTAATGATCAATTACCAGCAAATTTATTAAATTTACAATTAAAAAAAAATATCATTCATACGATTGCTTCGTTTCAAAAAGAAAAAAATCCACAAATAAAAATCAGAACTTTTTTACAAGATAAAAATCTTAAGTTTTTTTTTTCTTAAACAAAAACGCTAACATTTTTAAGCTACGAATACTAAATTCTAAAAAAAAAAAGAGATCAAAAAAGTTTCCGAATTAATCTGAATCGTCTTTCTCTTGGATTTTCATAATTGATTTGTCCAAAGCTTTCTCTTGTATTTCTAAAACATGACTTAATTCAATTACTCTTCCATCAGGTCCAATAGTAGCTGGTTTAATGACACTACCACTACCAAGTCTTGTCAATTTATCTATAGCATTTGCCAACTGAACTGCTTCATACTCTTTCTGCTCCTCGCTCATACCCTCAAAAATATCTCGTTTAATGGGAATATATTTCTTCGAGTCCATATCCAATTTAGCATCTTCAATCTCAGCTCTACCAGTCACTGGATTAATACACTCCTCCAATTGTTTATAATCCTCTGTATCCGAATTATCCGAATCACTCGAATACGCCGCTTTGTCACCATGTGAACTCAACATTAAACCAGCCTCAGCCAATAGACCAGCCGCATTACCATAACCAGTATACTTAACAAATCTAGCAACACTCTCCTTACACAAAATAAACAATAACTGTGCTACTAATCTTTTCACTTGTAAATTAGAATCAGTCATTAATTTAACCAATCTATTTCTTAAATGACTACCACTCTGAGGTAATTGTACCAAATCTTTTTTTTTAAGAGGTGGTAGAACCTTAAGCCTAGAATAATGTCGTATAATATTATTCGATTTACACATAAGACTTAATAAAAGTAGAACCGGATAAATTTGATCGGCACTAGAACCAATCGTTTTATTTACATAATTATTAATATGACGATTTAAAAAGGATAAAATCATGGCTATGGCCTCCATATTTTTACCCTCGAATTCCAAATCCTCATCGAAACTAAGAAAAAAATTCTCATACTCAATTTCTTTACTTGTTTTTTTAAGTGTTTCATCTTTTTGCCTAAGACGTCTCGATCGTCTCGATTGTCTTTTTTTATTATGTGCCAAACGAGCATTCACATAATAATTATTGTGATTAGTCGATTCAAAACGAGTAGCTTGGATTTTAGTCGAATTACATGGTGTCATTAATTCCTCGAAACAAGTACAAGGCATATTGGTCAATAGATTAATTATATTTGTGTGTAAATTATTTAATTTCTCATAGTTTTCTTGTTCGAGTCGACACGTCATTAAATCTTTTAAAACTGAGACCAAATGCATTAGATGTGCTTCTTCTTCTTCATTGGAAAATGCTTGACATTGACTTGGATTTGAAAAATTTAAATTTGGTTTAGCTATATCCATTGTTAAATTGTATAGAATTTTTAATAATTCATTTAAAAATTCCAAATCGACTTGTTTCAAATAACAATAGTCGACGTCTGTCTCATTTTCGCTCACTTGTAAACGCTCTTTCATAACTAAATCGATTAATTCGATTAAATACGAAGTTACTTGGAGTTTTTCTCTTAGTTTAGATCTTAGGTCTTTATTAAAAACAGTGAGTAAGAATAGAATTCTCAATTTGAATATTGTTATTTGTTGTTTGAGGCCTTGATTAAGAACATCGCTTAGTTGAAATTGTTTAAGAAAAATAGTGACTGATTCAGCTACATTATTTTGACTGTAAAAATCTTGAGCATATTTTGAATTATAGATTAAATTCGACATGGACATTAGAGCCGATAGACTTAATTGTTCAACATCGGGCTCGATTTCTGTGTTTAATTTTAGACCGGCTATTTTTTGAACTTGATCCAAGAGGTCTGAATGTTCGAAAATAGTTACGGTTGTAGTATCTCGGCTGATTAAACGAATCATGTCTAAAATACCAGTGATTTGATTTGAGTTTAATTTAGCGTCCATTTTAAGAATAGTTAAGAGTTTATCGTGAAATTTCTGTGTGGCATCGGAGTCAGTAACGTGACCAAAATTAAATATAGTCGAATTTAGTTTATTAAATTCTAAAATTTGATTTACAATTAAATCATTCGATGTTTCCATGTGTAATTTTTCAATTAAATTCTGGACACTTAGAGCCATTTTCTTGTCTATTAATCTTTAAATAAAATAAAAACTATTGGAATTATAAAAAAAAATGAAGAGAAAATTTCAAAATTATTTATTATAAAAAATTTATAATTTAATAATAATTCAGCTAATTTAAATGAAATGAAAAAAAAAAAGAGTAAAAGGGTTCATCATTATCCTTGAGAAGAACAGGAATAGCACAAGAAAATCGTTTTTAATTTCGGATGTTTTTTATTTTTAGAGAAAAAATAAAATAAAAAGATTTGATTTTGTTGTTGTTGTGCCTAAGAGCTGCTACCAGTGCTTTTTTGCTTTATTGATTATTTTTGTTTCATAGAGCAAATATTTATTAATTCTCTTCTTCTTAAATTAAACAAAAAAAAAAAGAGAAAGGAATATATTTAATTTATTCAGTTGAATTAATAATTTGAATATGAAACTTTGGGTGTCATTTAGCAAAATTATTGATTTTTTTTTCTCTGTGTGTGTTTTAATTACAAATACTCAATCCATATATAAACCAAATAGGTGCCAATAGGAATAATAGAAAAAAGTCTTTTAAAAAATGATAATTTGTTTTATTATTTATACAAGAATTAAAAGCAAAATTTTTTTAAAATTTTTTGAAATCGAATCAGTTTTATTTATACAAATTGAAATTGTTTTTAGAAAAAAAATTAGGCTTTAATATAATGCTTTGGTAATTGATGTGCCATTCGAATTGTTTCATTATATAAATCCATATCTTTAATTATAAAAGATTAATGATTTGATTTTTAAGGTTATTTGAATGAAAAACTGGGGGACGTTGGGTCGATAGACAGAGTCACTCATCCGAGCACTTACTTTTAAATAAAAATGACTGCGAACTCGACTCTTAGACTACGACTTGGCTTGGAACCCCGGAACCAAGCGATACTTAACTTCGTTTTTCATTCATTTTTAATAATTTAAAACTCACCAAGATTTTGGTACATTGATGGCTCAAAAGTAGTGTAATTCATACAAACTATATTTCCTTTCTCATCAACACTTCCATAGACTTCAACAATATCACTAAGCATTTCTCTAGTTGGCGCTCTTAATTTAACTAATATTTGTTGTTCATCGGGTGTAGTCATTTCAAATGACATTTGATCACCGGCTAACTACAACAACAAAAAGAAATAAATTAAAATTTAAAAAAAAATTTTTCTTTCTTTAAATTTTTACTTTATTTAATTTTCCGATTAAACAAACATTTTGACCGCGATAGTTATCCAACATTTTACCAGTAACTCTAATATATGCTGATGATTCACTCATTTTGATCTAGAGCTTAGAAAAAATTTTTGTTCAAAAAAAAGCACACTTGATTTTTTAAACTTTGAGAATAAAAACTAAAATTTGAAATCCAAAAAAAAAAACTTTAAATGAATTGAAATCATCTTGAAATAAAATTAACAAAATGCTTTATGATTGTATATACTATATAGCATGCAAATTCAAAAATTATGATGATTCTTACCTTTTATTTGAAATTTTTCATTAATAAAAAAACATGTTTTAAAATAAAATATTTTTTTATTATTTTTCAAAAAAAAGCTAGATAAAAAAATAAAACAATATGTCTATAGAAAATGATCTAAACCAGTTAAATACTGACCTAAAAAAGCATTTAAATCAATTTAATCCAATAATTGAGAGTCTTTTGGACGGTTTTAAACAAGAACCCGAATCAATTGAAAATGGAAAAGTAAAAAAATTTATAAAAAAAAACTTAAATTATTTTATAATTAATTTTTTTTTCTAAGGGAATAAGTTTTCTTTCAATGAAAAATATGCTTATAATTGAGTATTTGATGAATCTACTCAATTTGACCTATTTAAAAACAAACGGGAAACAATTATCTGGTAGTCCGTGTGTTTTAAGACTTGCTGAATTACGATGTGTTTTAGAAAAGACTAAATCAATTGAAGTTAAACTTAAATATCAAATAGATAAGTTGTTAAAAATGGCGACAAATATTGGCACGGATGAACAACATCCATTAAGTTTTAAAGCAAATACTGATGATTTTGGTAAAGCTGAAAGTGATGACGAAGAAGATGATGAGGATATTTTACGTAAAGACGCTGAGGACGATGAAGAAGAGTCAAATAGAAAAGATGGTATTTACAGACCGTCTAAATTGGCACCTGTTTATAACGATATTGATCAAACTCCAGAAGATAGAGCTAGACGTGAAATAGAAAGACTTAAACGTCGTGCTCTAAGTGGTTCAATAATGAAAGAAATTGAAAACGAGTATTCGGGAGCACCTGAAGAAATTAAAGATTCATATGCTAATACTCTCGAAATGGAAAGCAATGAACATAAGCATAGAATTGAATATGAAGAAGAGAACTTTGTTCGTAAACCATTGACTAAAAATGAAATGTCAAGAATTAAGCGTCTTAAACGAGGCACCAATTTGGACTCGCTTACCTCATTTGATGATGCTCGGTTATTACTTGATGATAACATAAATGCAGAAGATTTCCTCAATAAACGAAAGGAAAAGAAAAAAGAAGCAAAGGGCAAAAAGGGCTCGAAAAAAAATCAAAAAAAGAAAAAGAAAATAAGATATACATAAAAATATTTAACAATAAACAATAAAAAATTTTAAAAAAAAATTTTTTTTTTCTGTATTTAAATAAATTGGACTAGATTTAAAAATTTAGTAATTTTTATTAATTTAAATTTTTGGTTTAAGATTTTTTGTGTTAAAAAGAAAATGGATAATAAGAAAAAATCGAATAGTCCAAGTTTTGCTAAACGATTTTCACAATTGAGCTCAAAAGCATTGAAATCCAAATCAGTATGGGAGGATAAAGATGAATTTCTAGATGTTGTTTATTGGATGCGTCAATTTATGGGTATTATATTTGGTTTGATATGGGGTGTTTTGGGATTTAAAGGCATGTTTGCTATAATATCATATTGTTTAGTCAATGCTCTTTTTGTATATGTTTATAGTGTTAGTTTTCAACAAATTGATGAAGATGAGTATGGTGGTGTGTCAGATATAATCAAAGAAGGTTTTATGACTTCATTTAGTTCATTTTTGGTATTTTGGATTGTTGTCTATTCCGCTTTACATTCCTAAAACCCAACAAAAACAATTTCACTTTTATATTTTAATTGAAATAAAAAAACTCTTTTTAAAAAATTTGTTTTTATTTAATAAATAATCGTAAAAAAAATTTTTTAATTTTTCGTTTTGAATTAAATTGTCATTTTGAAAAAGAAAAACTGTTTCTGTCAAAGAATCTATCGCTTTCATTTTGCATTTTAGGCCAAAATCTTGATCAAACCATAGTTTCAAATTAGAATTCTAATTTAGTAGTTTATTATTTTGAAAGAACTTGGCTTAAAATCCAAAAACCAATCTTTTATAGACGATATTTTAAACGACGTAATGGCTTTTGAGAATATTAGCTCAAAAATATCAGCTTTTGGAAACCTAAATTAATCTTTTGTTCTAGCGTTACCCGAAGAAAATAAAACACGAAAAAAACACTGTTAAAATGCCGTTAACCGTAAAACCTTGTTTATAGCCCCGGGGCTCTACTATTTTTTGATTTTCCACCATCCCTTTTAAACTCGGGTATAACCCCAAACTTTTTACAAGTGTTTTTTGATAAAAAAAACACTTGTAAATTTTTACCTTTTTTTAGTGATAAAACACTCATGTTTAAACGGCGTTTAAACATTGTTTTTTGCGTTTTTTATTTCTCTCGGGATAAGCTTAAAAATTTGATAAAGTAACAACTTCTCTATTATTATTCTTTTGAATAAAATTGAAGATCAAAAAATCTAATTGAAAAAAAAACTTGCCATGTATTGATAATACTCTTATTTGCTTAATAGGAACTTAATTAGGAATTTTATTTGGTGCATGAACTATTCTACATCTCTTCGAAGTTAAAATTGACTTGACTCATGATCCATGCATCAAACCAAGGTCCCTAATATTTGATGAGCAATCATTATTTTGATGGTGCACTAAACATAGATTCAAAAAAAGTTGTAAAAATTGAATCGAATTTTCATTGAATTTTTCGATGCTGCATACGATATTTTATTATTAATAAAAACATTCTTGGTTTAGCCTCCTTTTTTAAAATTGACTATAAAGATCTGAATTTGGCGACATGACTATGTAAAATTGAACATTTTTCTTTTATCACCTTTATAAATTTAATGCTAATTATGACATATTTCTATATACTTTAAAAAATATATATACAGCATATAATCAAAACAAAGTTTTTATTTTTGCGGTAATGTTTCGCTTAAAAACTCTAATAAAAGGGCTTAAATAATTCATTCATTCATTTTAAAATATTTTTTATTTTAAAAAAAATAAAAATTTTCTAAATAAAAAAAAATGAATAGCCTGGAGTCTTCTAATCATCCCGATGGTCTAGTCAATTATCAGAATTATTCATCAGCATCATACTTAGTCTTAAATGATTTGAACTTGAATTCAACATTATTGCAAGATGAAACTAATGATCAACATTATGTAGATGATTCAAAAATGCACAATAATCATAAAATTATTTCAAACCAATCTAATGGAATATATTTACAAGGTCATAAACAAAACCAAAACTTCGAGAACGAGTCAAAAAGCACTCCATGTTCACATGTTAACAGTAATTTTTTTCAATGTTTTGCACAAACATCAAAACAATCACCAAATGAATTTAATTCAAAATGTATGAGTAACAAAAAAAAATTAGACAATCAACTTAAGAAAAAATCAGTCAGAAAAAATCAAATAAAATCGCATTCACTATCACCCATAGAAATAACTAGTTCAAATTCGCCTATACCAGAAAAAATAATGATTAAATTTGGTAAACGATTAGTTGAAAAAGGGAGCGAAAAATATTATATATTATTAGAAAGAAGTAGAGAAACACTTAAAAGACATCGTGAAAAAATGAAAATCGAAAAAGAAATTCAAGTCAAATTGAATGAATTGAAGGATAATATAAAGACTTTGGAAAGTATGAACCAAAAAATTTTTATTACTTATCCAAATGCGAAAGACCAGTTTGCAATTTTATATCAAAGATTTATTAATTTAAAAGCAGAAGTTGATAGTAGTGAATTGATAACAACTTTTGAAGCCTAAATATTCGTTTTCATATTTTTCACTCGTCTATGAGATGTGAATAATACGTTATTGATTCAAATGCTTAAATAAAAGCAAAACTAGTCAAAATACAATTTCAAATCAAAGTGACATCCCAATAATCTTTGCGTTTTATTTCATGCTAAAAATTATTATTTATTCGATTTAACATTAGTGTTCACTTCAATCTACCTTAATAAAGGCATTTAAGAAAATTGATTTGAATTCAAATGATAATTTATAAAAAATTGTTTTTATTTTTAATAAAATTTATCGGAAAATTTTAACGATTATTTCTTAATTTAATTTAAAATTTTTAAATAAATTATTAGTAAAAATATATTTTTATTCTTATTTTTTTCTAATTTTAAAATAAAATTTTGTAGTGGTAACTAAACAAATTAATTTCAAATAAATATTTTGAAATTTAATGTTTACGAATTGAATTCAATTCTAAACTAATTAATTTTATTTTCAAGTCAACTGCAAAAAAATCGTAATAGACTCAAGAACATAGTTTGACTTAATGCAAAAAGAAGTTCGAAAATTGAACATAAAATGAAAAAGAAAAAATCAAACTTCGAATGGTTGATTTGTTTCTTATTTTTAGGATTAGAACAATTTTTAAAATTTTCAATTTTTGAGATTTATTTTGTAATAGTTTGCTTCTGTATTTATTTATATCAGTAGTATAAAAGTGGCGGTATAAATTACCCATAATATTAATTTGTGATTTACCTTGAGATTAAGTGGATTAAAATTTTTTCAAATATTTCAAATTATGGTTTCAATTTTTTCAACCCCTATAAATGTTCCTTTTTTTAAGAAACTTACCATTCATACAAATTGTATAGAAAATTTAGAAAATTGAAATTTTTTTATGAGGGGTTTGTTTAATAAAAAAAAAAAACAGAATAAATTTGTCATTTGAATTTATTGAGAAAAAAATAAAATACATTCAGTCACAAATATTCAATCATGTTCTTTACTACTTCACAAGGAACTTTCTGATCTTGACTCTGATAAAAAAAATCTAGTCTGATTCTAAAAATTGATTTTCGACGGTCTCCATGTACACAAACTTATTTATTCTACCTGTATAAATAGTGCAACATCCAGTAAAAAATAATTTTTAAATATATTTTTACTTTTTATTTTTATTTTAATGAATAAATGAAGTGTTAATCAATCTAGAAATAGATATGGGCACTAGCCTTTTGATTAACCTTGAAACTTGAAAAATTTTCTCGAAATTTCTTGTTGAGATTTTGTCTTATCTTTTAATAGTCAAATTATTTGCACCTTTAAGCCTCAGTTACTTTTTTTTGCCCATTTTAATGGTAAATCAACAGTATGGTACAGCTCAATAAAACCAGCGATTTAAAAAACCAAAAATCACGTAAATTAAGTACAAGTAAAAAATTAAAAAACACGTTTCAAATATTGTACGGCAAAAAAAAATGACAACGGCTATTTTTAGCTCTTTTGCAATATTTAAAAAAAATTTTTTTTTGACTCTTTTATGCTTCCTTTTTTTGATATATATTTTTTTTTATTTTAAATTATTTTGTTTATTTAATTAATGGATATAAAATATACATAGCTTATTTTAAAGAGTATAATATTATTAAAATGAGACTTTGATCATTTCTTTATGTCTTTAAGTTCAAAAAGTATTTTAATCAAACGAAAATTGACTTTTTTTCAAAATTTAAAAATGTTTTTAATGTCTGTTATTTTTTAAAGCAAATCTCTGTTATTAACAAGTACCAAACATTAAAATATTGGTATTGTAAAGATATTTCTTCATCTTGACAATGATGAAGAAGAAATTGAACATTATTATTGAGTTTTGGAATTTTTTTTAAAATTACTTTCTTATGTTTTCATTAACTTAATTCAGCTTTGTAACTTTGAATGTAAACAACAATAAACTCAATGAAAATTCGCCGTTTTTCTTAAATCACAAAGCATTATTCAGGTAAATTTTATTAGCCTAATTTTTGTTCTATATATTAACCAATCTTATTTATAAAAATGTTAGTTTTTACAAAAGAAATTAACAAACAAGAATGAGTAGATATTTAAGCGATAGTCCCAAATTGCCTGAATATGCATTAGCATTACTAGAAGATATGATTCCTTCTGATCCTCCTTTACCCAGCTTAGTCCGATCCTTTTCAAACGAGACTAATTCAGAAAAAAATTATCAAGTCTATGGTGAAAGTTTTCATGACACAAAATCATCAGAAAACTTAATTCAAGGCTTAACTGAAGAACTCGATCAAACACTAAATGATTCGACTTCACATACAAAAGTATCTCAATATTTACGAGCTCATGGTCAACAAAATACAGATGATTCAGGAAGAATAATTTATCAAGAAAAAAATGAGTTAACATTTGTTGAGACAACTCAAAATGAGCAACAAAATCATCAACTACCTAGTAGCTTAATTCCAGTAATTAGTGACAGCGTTATGTATAACGATAAAAAAGATCTCAAAAAGGGCGATACACCAACCAAGACTCAAAGAAAAAGAAAAGCGAATGAAAATTTATTCCAAGTGTGCAAAAAAAGTTTGAATGAATATGAAAAACCAACGGTGAATGAAAACCAATCATCTAATGTTTGTAAAGTGTGTACACTTATAGTTGAAGAAAATTATTTAAATTGTTATAGTTGTAATTTATTTTTTCATAAATCATGTATCAAAGGCTATATCCCTTTGAAAAAGGCTTGGAACTGCAAAAAATGCAAAGCTGATGCTAAAAAGTAATCGTTTTTAACTTTTCTAATTTTTTTACATTAATAAAATTCTATACTTGATTTCTTTTTCATTTTAATTTAATTCTTTACATATGAAAGTAAATATTTGATAAGAAAAAATGCTTAAGAGTGCCTGTCTTAAGGATCTTCTTAAAATGATATTTTTTTGTTTAAAACTTACTCTTAAACTGTAAAAGACATTTCTCATGGGATGTTTAAGATTGTCTTAATTTTTATTTTCGAATATTTTGTTTTATGCTCTTTATTTTCTTGGGTGTTCTTTTAGCCAATCAAAAGTAGTTAAGGTATTTAAACTCTTATTGGAGTCTCTTTTTTTTTATCAGATCAGTATCACAATTTATTAGTTTTCGTTTTTAAGATTTAAAATTATAATGAAATAGTGAGCCTCTCTATCTTTTAGTTTAGATCTTTTTTCATGAAAAATAAAATGCTTAAAATTTGCAAGAAATGTTTTTTGTTTTTGGATCTAGCTCTTTTTATTTATTCACATTTGAAATGAATTTCATGCAATGAAATTACTTAGTTTTTGATTAATTTTCCATGAAATTTCAAAGGAAAAATGAAATTATATGTATTTAAATAGAGTTGATTTAGTCTAAGAAAAAAAAAACTAAAAATAATAATAATTATGTCAAAATCAGAAAGAAAAATAGAAAATAATAATGACAAAACGAAAATATCAAAGAAGAGGTATATCAAAATGCAAAAGATTAGAAAAATTATTCCAAGCCAATGTTTTACTAGCAAATAATATTGATGTTTTAACAAAGCAATTGGTTTTACTAAAAAAAATAGTAATTGACATCAGTCCTAATGGTATTTTACCCAATCATATAAAAGCTCTTTACGATAAAATTGATCAATAAATTAAATAATTTTATAATTGTAATTTTTTTTTGTTTTACAAATTAATAATTTAAACTCTTGTCAATGTCCCAAAGATTTTTTAACAAGATAAAATATTTGCTCATTTTTCACTTTTTCTTTAAGTTCAAAAAATTTAAAAACGCAATAACTTGAACGCTGAATTAAAAATTTTATTTGAAAGCTTTTAATAAAAAGTATTGGCTTTTTTAAAAATTCAAGGTGCAAAATATTGCGTTTTTAAATTTTTTGAGCATAAGTGAAAATTGAAAAATGAACAGAAATTTTTTTTTGAAAAAACTAACGAGGTAACATTGATCAGAATGATTGAAAATACTTGAAAAAATTTTTTGTTTTTGCGAACCTTTCAACATGGATTTTTATAACCAATTGAACATGTCTTTTATTACTGATTATATCAAGAGTGACCACAACCAATAAATCTTAGAATTCATCTCTGTCTTTCACTCTCGTTGGACTTCCACTAACGAATTCAACGGAAAAAGAATTAAAATAAAATATTCTTGGCACCAAAGATTATGCACCACATGAGAAAAAGGTAATTAAAGTAAGCAATAAAATTTATATCTTGTCCAAATTCTTAAATAAACTGAGGTCAAGATAAAAACTAACTTCAAAAGGACCACGCACCGCCCATTAAAAAAAACTTGTACTAAAATGAAAGGAAAAGTTATAAAATTTTAAAATGCATAAGAATTTTCGATTGGATTCCTTTTTTTTTTAACTTCATATCAAGCAAGCTTAAAATAAGCTAACTAAAAATAAGCCGACTAATTTTTAGTTGATAAAATAAGTTAGCTAAAAAATTTTGGACGCTTTTTTTTAAAATTTTTGATTCATTCGCTTTTTTATAATGGGTAATTTTAAAAAAAAAATTATTAGCCATAAATTTATAGAAAATATTTTTTGAACATTAAAAAAATAATACAGCGGTTGTAATAAAAGTGTAACGTCAACCGTAATTAAAGCGTAACCGTAACCGTAAACATAACCGTTTAAACCTTTTTTTTAATCTAAGTTGAATTTACTAGCATCAGTTAGCTAAAAATTAGCTAGCTTATTTTAAGCCAGCTAAATTTTAGTTAGTTCTAAAGTGTATTTTTCTCATTTAAAGTTCACAGAAATACTTTTCCAATTTAACATGACATTTCAATCTCTCGTATAAGACTTTTGCCACTTCTTTTTAGAGTTAGGTAAGTATTTTAAGATAAAGAAGTTAAGTATTATTTGCCAATAAAAGTCAATTTAGAGCCTAACTCACCTTGTTTTTATTTTCAAGCATTTGCTTTTCTATTATTGAAAAAAAATAATTTGTTATGGTACTGTTAAAGATAAAGCGTAATTTCCCAATTAATGTTTTTTTTTAAATAAAAATTTTTTCATTTGAATTTTTATAAACAAAAAAAAAATTCTCAAAAAATTTTCTCCAACTAATATAAAAAAGAAAAATGAATATTTTGAATGTAGATGATTTTTTGGATTCGATTGATAATCATCAAGTTAACATTTTAGAATCAAATAATTATGATTTAACTGAAGAGAGTTTTTTCAATGATGATTTAAATAAAAGGCTAAATAAACTTTATGTTTTGGATTCTAATACATCTAAAGTCTCTCAAGACTTATCAAATGACCATGGTCAACAAAATGATGTTGATTTAAGAATAAGAAGCCATTATCAAACAATCACTCTAAATGAAGTGAAGGCTGTTCAAACGAATGAAACAGAATTTTGTCTGCAATTGTTCAGTATTTCAACTTTTGTATCAGAAATGTCTGAGCAAAAAAATGATGTTGCTAAGCCAAAGCGAGGACGTCCACCAATCTCAAGAGAAGTTAAAGATTTAGAAAAAATGCAAAATAAAAGCAATAAGATTGCGTCGCGAAAGTATCGCGAAAAAAAATCTGAAAATGAAAAAAGACTTGTTGAATTGGATCTAAAGCTACAAAAGGATAACACAATTTTAAAGAAAAAACAAAAATCACTTGAAATGAATATAAAAATTATGAACGAATATATTGAATACAAGCAACAAAATTTTTTTAATTCACAGCCATTTGAATAAATTGTAAATTGGCATTTATAAATTTTACTAGTCGAACATTCCAAAAAATTTTAGCTTATAAAATAAAAAACTTAAAAAAAAGTAATTTTTTTATTTATAAAAAATCGCTAAGAAAATAATCAGAATTGGTCAAAAATAAAAAATAAATCAAGTCAAAGTTTGATTTAAAAATAAGTTTCTAGAGTTCGGGCTTGAAATTTTTTATTAAGATTTCATAGATTTCACTGAAGTTTCGATTGGGGCCCACACTTTTTTGAAACCAGAGATGGTTAATCGAGTTTAAAACTAAAATCTCTGTTTAAAACGCATCCAAGTACAAAAGACTATCTCTTTGTAGAGCGTAAGTTTACTAAAAGAATGAAAGTACTAGTTACAAATAAAAAAAAAATTATAATTAGGTAGATTTAATTCTGTATACACTTAGTTGAAAGGGATGATGATGCTCTTACAAGAAAAGAAATACTGGAACAAATGGGCATTTTAAAAGTCAATTTTATTTTTTTAAATTTTTTTGACCAACAAAAAACCCTTGGCAAAACACTTAAAAAGACTTTTTTGAAATGGTTTGAAAATTGGCACAGAATTTAGTGAATGTGAATTTTTGGTACAAAAGTACAGTACAATAATAAACTAAGTTGAATAACTTTTTTTCTAGACATTAAAAATTAGTTCTGTAAATTGTAACATATGATACAAAATTTGTATCATCTAAATTTTACTTCTGCAAAATTATTATGCATATCTGCATTTTGCAGAAAATTCTCAAAATAATTTTAACAAAGATAAGATTTATTTATTTTGAAACTATTCTGCAAAATGCAGATATGCATAATAATTTTGCAGAAGTAAAATTTAGATGATACAAATTTTGTATCATATGTTACAATTTACAGAACTAATTTTTACTGTACTTTTGTACCAAAAATTCACATTCACCAGAATTTAGAGATTTCTGAAATTTTGCTATTAAAAATTTTTTCTGCAAATTAGCACAACATTACAAAAATCCTACATTAAAAACGCAATTAAAATTGCACAATTTTTTGCAGACGTTGCCAGCAGGTGCAGCAAATTTTGCTTCACTATGCAATATTTTTTGCCACAAAAATCTTTTTAAGTGTTTTGTTGTTTAGAAAAATTGAAAAAATATTTTTGACATTCAAACAGTTTTGAAATTGAGCTCAAGATTTTTACAAGTATTTTACAATGTTCAGGGTTTTTTTTTTAATGCAAAAACATAAATGTTGCATATTTTGCATTATTTGCATTTTATATGCAAGTTGCATATTTTGCTCCATTGACCTTATGCCTTTGCATATTACTGCATTTTAAGGCATAAAGTTGCATCACTTTTGCATTTTTTTGCATAAATTCAAAACAAAATAAATAGAATTAATCTTTAATTATCAAAAAATGGACATTTTTTAGGAAGAAAGTTGAATTTAAACATTTTTCTAATGCTTGTGGTTCTATATTTATTGAACTGTCAATATTCAACCGAATTTAAAGTTATTAATCAACTATCAACTTTTTTCTAATAGACTATTAGAAAATAAATTAAAAAAGTATAATTACTTTAGGATTATAGTGAAAATTGTCATAAAAAAAAAAGTCATAATAAAAAAAAGAAAAATTTGTCATAAAAAAATTGTCATGATAAAAATAGTCATATATGACAATTTTTTAAAAGAAAAGACCGAAAAGAATTTGATTCGTTAATTTTTTATTTATTTTTAATAAGAAAAAAAATATGAAAAAATAAGAAAAAAATAAGAAAAAATTAATTTAAGTCAAAAGTTATTTCATTAAATTTAGGAACATAATTCTCTTTTAGGTTATGTGAAAATAAAAATAAAGATTTAGATTCAATGATTGAATTAAATTCATCTCTTATTTTAGTTTGATCAAAGACTAGACTACCAGGATCAAGATCCATAGCAAGTGACAAAGCATATCCGAGAGCCAACAATCCACAATCTATTGGGCCTTTTTGTTGAGTAACTGGGACATGATATATATTAATATATCTACTTCCGCCTGTTAATCTTTTTAACACATTTTTTATATAATTTAAATAATAAGCTGTATTGTTTAGACTGTCATAGATGTACCAATTGTCTAGAAATAATTCATTGCTACTTGGATGATAATTTGAAACAACAACCCAATGATTAAAAGCATGATACACTTGTATGAAAACTGACTCTCTTAGTGATTCGGGATTAAATGTATAATTTTCAATTGTATAATAATCCGGCATAAACAATCCACTAACATTGTATTTAGTTGAATACAAATTTTGAAATTCAGTTATCTGTAAATTGCTTAGCTCTTGACTCTTACTAATTTTCAACAGCTCTAATGAAACTGGAATACGCTCATAATTTGTATAAGAACGAGTTTCTAAGTATTCAATGTCATTTGATTCATCATGGACTTTTAAACGTTTTGGATTAGGCTCTTGAATGCCTAAAGGTTCAACTTTTGGTAAATGTACATTTGTATATTCTATTAACGAATTCTTCACATGAGTACTTTGTTATAAGTTTTTGATATTCTTTGTTATACGCATCTGCGATTGAAACATCATGATCACTTGTTATAACTTGTACGACAGTTTTAAAGTGCAATAAACAGTCGATTTCACATTGTGTCATTGGAGGATGATAATGTTTTCATTTTTAATGTATTTGGGTCAAATAATGTACCACAGAATCTATTTGTACATCGATACCAATTCGACTTCACTGTAAATATTTAAGGTGAAAATTTTTCCACATATATGTGTATGAAAAGTTAACCACATATATGTTTAAAAAAATTCTCAAAAATGAGAAAAAAAAATATTTATAAAAATTTTTCATCTCATTTATGAGAATTCATTTGCTCATCGGTTTTCAAATTTCCACTTTTGAGAGTAAATTTTTTCTCATAAATGTGGTTAACTTATTATACACATATATGTAGAAAAATTTCCACCTTAAATATTTACAGTGTTCTTTTCATTTTTTTGGTATCGATATTGCTGGTAAATGATTTGTTTGGATTCTGGGTCGATTCGAATAATTTCTTGGTCCATTTTTTATTTTTATTTGAATTAATTTAAGATAAGTATAAAGAGAATTATTATCGATGAATGAGTACATTTTTATATTAAAGTTTATTGACAATAAGTTGAGTAAATCAAAAAATTAATTTAATTAATTTTAATTAATTAAGCGGTTTCTATAATATAGATGCCTTTTTAAATACACCTAATTTCTTAAAAAAATTTTTTGTAAGATTTCTTTTTTTTTAAGGTAACCAATCAAATATATAAAAATTAAAAAGCATGATTGGTTTAAAAAAGTATGACAATTTTTTTATGACAATTTTAACATTATGACTAATTATTTTTATGACAAATTTTTCTGTCAATATTATTTATGACAATTTTGACTATCTCCTACTTTAGAATCGAAAATTTATTTTTATGTATGTTCTTTGTTCTTTTTTTTTTAAATATTTTTTTATCTTACCGATTTCGATTAAAGACATTCAGTACAATAAGAATTAATTGTGAGATTATTTAGAAATTAACAATCCCCTTTTTTTAGAAATATTTTTTTCTACCTTAAAAGCGGTTTATATAAAATTAATCCTGACTATTAAATAATTAAAATTAATTTTCTTTTTGAAACTTTATTTGAGTTTTATACAGTCAAAGACTCACTTTAAATACACGATAATATATTTGATCTTAAATTTTTATAAAAATTTTATTTTAAATTAAGATTTCTTAATTGAAAAAAAGGCCTGCCTAAATAATATTCTTTGGTTAATTGGACTCTTTTAATAAATGATACTTAGTTAGTAACTCAGCGTTTCAACAAGAATTTGAGCATGTACCTCTTAATGCTAAAAAGTTAAGTTTTAATATTGATAGTTCTTTTCGTTCGCATGCACCTCAAATGTTACTACGAGTATTATCTCATGTGTTTTTAGAGAATAAAATTCTTATTTTTTGAGCTCTAAATAAAATTTACGAAATTTAAAAAAAATTCGCAAAATTCTATTGCATATTTTACTTTTTTAGGCATTAAAAGGCATTAAAACGCATAAAAAAGCATATTTTTTGCATATTTAGACTGCATATTTTAAATTTTATGTTGCATATTTTAAAAAAAGAAGTTGCATATGATGTTGCATATCCGACCCTCTGATGTTGCATATAAAAAAAAACCCTGAAAAAAAAAAATTTTAAGGATTTTGATGAATCATCAAAATCCTTAAAATTTTAACTTTTTTGACACCGCAATCACTACTGAATTTCAATCAAACAATAAAGTAAACATTTTTAAGATTTTTCAGCAAAAAGTTAGAAAGCGTTAGATTACATGGTTATCTTTTCAATTATTCCTTTAACATTCCTTTAACAATGTTAAAGGAATAATTGAAAAGATAACCATGTAATTTTCTAATATTCCTTTTTTTTATTAACGCTTTCTAACTTTTTGCTGAAAAATCTTAAAAATGTTTACTTTATTGTTTGATTGAAATTCAGTAGTGATTGCGGTGTCAAAAAAGTTAAAATTTTAAGGATTTTGATGAACATAGAAGAAATTTAAGGAAATTTAAAGTTTCAATAATCATAATGATTAAAAGGTATCCTTTGTGGCAAAAATGAATGCTATCTCCTTTTATTCTTCATAAATTGAAAGTTTATAAAACGCAATTTCAGTAAAAATATAAATTTTTTTAATTGATAACTTCCAATGTAATGTCAATATTAATTTTTTAAAAAGGAGCGTGCCGGATTTCTAATGTAAATCGGCCTTTTAATGAAGCCATGCAAGTAGCGTTTAAATATTTTGTAAATAAGTTAATAATACTTTAGTAAATAATCGATATTAGTATTTTTACGCTACTTGCTTGGCGTGACCGATTTCTACCAGACTAAACTTAAATCTTACTTAATAGATAATTCACCTTAACTCAAATTTTTTAATCGGTAATTGAATTTTTATTACTTATTTTATCCTAAAAAATTACAACAGCTTTAAAAAAATGACATTTGAGTAAGAAAATGTCTTTTGGCAGCTAATCAAAAGAACAAATAATTTTTTACTTAATTTTAGGCCATTTTTACACTGAAATCCGGCGCCGCCCTTTAAATTGCATTATCAAATAATTCTAAATAGAATGTAAAACAATACAAAATCTTTATTTTTAATGAAATTGCATAAAAAATATTTTTCTAATTTAGTTAATTTTCTGTCTTTTTGCATGAATCCTTTTAACCACTTCGTTATCAGTCCTTCTTTCTTCAAAAGATTCATCACTTTTATCAGATTTATCCTTGTTATTTTTCTTGTTTTCAATATTTTTCTTTTCTAAATTAATATTCATATTATTGTTTTGTCTTATAACTGCATGGGAAGTGTTTTCTCGAACTGAAGTTTCATTCAAAAAATGATTTAATGATTCATTAGGAGTTCTCATATTTGTAGAAGCACCATTATTTCGAATGATAACTTCATCAATTATAAAAAAAGGTATTGTCATTCTTTTAAATAAAATTTAAATTAAAGAAATTTCTAAGTTTCTTTTTAAATTAAATAATTTTTTATAACAAAGTTAAATATTTTCTTTTACAATATTTGAAATTTTGAAGTCGAAAATTAGAATATATATATTAGACGAATATTACGGGAATTTACCCAAAGAAACACAATAAAGAGATATACATGCTTTACTTTTAATTTTAAATTTTCCCCCTTTTTTCATTTTGCATGCAAAAGTCATAAAAAGAAATAAAAATTTCACCATTTTTAAGGGAATTTTACGATCTTTTAGCAAAAAAATAAAATCAACTTTGTGATATTTAAAGATGCAAAATCAAATTCAAAATTCGAATTCTAAAAAAACTTAACATTTATGCTTATACATTACATTGCAATTAAAATTTTAGAAGAAATAAAGCTTTGGTTACCCATCTAAAATATCACTTATCTATCAGCTCTCTAGCTGATGCTCTTAGATAAGCCATCCTCACATTTGTTCGACAAGTATCTCAGAAGCTAGAATCTTCGAGATGCTGACAACAGAATTAGAAAGCTTTCTATCTTTTTAAGAAATTCTTACGTGAAGATTAATGAGCACGTACTAAATAGTATAAAAAAGATATTTTTCTGCATAAAATTTTCCATTTAAAAGTTATAGCAATTTGAATGAATTGAAATTATTAATTGAAATTTACTGTACAATTTACTGTGATATTTTTGATGAATTCCTTAATGATCTTTACTTCAAGCATATCAAAACTGATACAGTATGTTTCAGAAGTTTAGAATAATCAATTAGAAATTCAAATAATTTCAAAAGATTTTTAATAAATTAAAATATTGAGAATAAAAAAAGAAAAAAAATTTTTTTAATTTTATCAGAAAGAATATTATTTAAAAAATTTGTGAAAAAACAAAAAGATGATCTCAATTTTTAACTTAAAATTAGAGCGGCAATTTAAAATTTATTCCTTTAAAAAATAGCAGTTAAAATGCTGAAATGAAATGAGTGAATAGAACAGTCCAAATAAAAGAGATATCAAAATACAAGTCTAACAAAAAAAGTTGCAAATTTTAGAGTGAAAAATAGGCGAAAACTTGATATTAAAACTGAAAGTAATTTTAGCTTATTGAAAAAATAATAACATAAAAATTGAAAGAAATAAACTCTTAAAAAAGACGCCCAAAACTTAAAATTTAACTTTTCTTAAGTATTTAAAAACACGGAAACAAAGTTAACCAAAATTAAAATGAGCACGTACTATCGTCTACCGTAACCATAGCTCAAACATCTTAAAATAGAAAATTAAGGCAAATTAACATGGGTAACTGTTACGGTCAAAAGTTACGGTTGACGCTTGACGTTTCATTTTTACAAGAACCACTGTAGGAACTTTGCTTTATATGTTTCATTTTATAGTATAAAATCTTTAAATTTACTTATGAGCTTTTGGAAAATTCTTTTTGTTTATGATAAAGAAGTTAAGTATTATTTGCCAATAAAAGTCAATTTAGAACCTAACACCTAGTTTTTTTTTTAATTTTTTTATTTAGACATTTACTTTTATCTATCAAACAACACATTTTTTTTTGGTACTGCTTTAATATAATTTCTCAACTCATTTTTTTTAATTTATAAAAAAAAAATAAAACAACAAGTTTATAATTTTTAAAATTGTTAAATAAAAAAAAATACATTTACCAAAGAAAAATTAGAAGAAAAATGGACAATTTCTATGAGTGTATTGATCCAAATTTGATTCGTAATGTTCAAATTAAAAGAGTAGAATCAAATAGTGTTGATTTAGGTTTAGAGAATAACTTCAATCAAAATTTAAACCTAGGCTTAGGAAATGAAAAATTTCAATTTAATCAATTTTTAAATGATTCTGACTCTAATGCAAGAGTCTTACAAGACTCTTCTCATGGTAATGCTCAACAAAATGATGTTCATTTAGGTTTAGAGATTAACTTCGATCAAGATTTATACCTAGGCTTAGAAAATGAAATTTTTCAATTTATAACTGATTCCGATTCTAATACAAGAGTCGTTCAAGATTCCACTCACGGTCATGACCAACAAAATGATGTTGATTTAAATAAAGCAGATAATTATCAGCTAGATTTTGATAATGACGTGAGTGTTGTTCAAAAGAATGACACAAAATCTTGTGGGTTCAATGTACCAACTTTAGTATCAGAAAAACCTGTTAAAGATAATGTTAATTTAACCATAATAAATAACTTCAATATAATAAATGTTGCTCAAAAGAATGAAACTAAATTAACTGATCATAATTATAATGTTCAATCTAGCACCTTGGTAAAGCGCAAGAGAGGACGTCCACCAATCTCAAGAGAAACTAACGATTTAGAAAAAATGCAAAATAAAAGCAATACGATTGCGTCGCGAAAGTATCGTGATAGAAAAGCTGAAGAAGAAAAACAACTTGATAACGAGGATCTAGAACTCCAAGAAGAAAACAAAAAATTAAAGAAACAAATAGAATCACTAGAAAGACGAATCAAAATTTTCAAAGATTATAAAGAAAGTTTGGAAATGTTTAAATGAATTCATAGTCAGTTGAATATAAATCAATTTTTATGCATGTTAGTTATCTCTTAGTCTTTTTTATAATGTCCAAATATTTTTTAGTTTTAATAAAAATAAAAATTTTTTTAAAAAAAATGTTATTCTTAATCAGTAGAAAGAAAGACAATTTAAAGTTTTGCATCTACTCACAAATGTCAATGAATCAATCAAAATTTAGAAATGAGATTATTCATTTTTATTTAACTTTAACGTTATTAGTAGTATAAAATACTTTTTTTAAATTAATGCCCTCTAAACCATTTGATGATCTTGTAAGTCTGAATGAGATCACCTTGCAACCTTCTGGTCTTTAAATTCGTCAAATTCATTCTTGGTAAACACTCATGTTACTCTAAATTACTTAGCTCGGGTACTAATTTAGTACCTTTTCTAATTCCTTAATATCTTTTACTCGAAACTGACACCAAGAGCTAATAATATGCTCTAAATAATTTTATTTCTTCATTTAAGCTACTTGTTAAAAATGGCCTGTTTTCTTTTTTAGAAATTTAGTACTGAACATAACAACATGTTGGCTGATTTCGATTTTCGAGCTGTATCGGTACCGTAGCCGTACTATCAAATCGTACAATAAATTTTTGAAAATTTATTTTTATTTTTGATGAAAATTTCAAAAAAATTATTTTTTTCTAAGAATATTGAAAACGAACTATATTTTGAAAAGAAAAAAAATCTCAAAATTGACGGGAAAAAAATAATTCGTTCGAAATTTTCTTGGAAATTAAGATTTATTTTAATAATAAATCTTTATTTTCATCCAAAATTACTTCAGATTTATTAAAAGTTTTTATGAAAATTTTTAATGCACTTTTACTTTAGCGAAGCGTAGCACTCGTGAACCGTACCGTACGTTTTTAAAAATAATCTTGTAGATTTAAAATAATTTTTAATCGAAACAAGTGTTAAAGCAAAGCATTAATTTTTTAACTTAAGATCCGATTGAAACAGGAATGCATTTTGTAAAAAATAGAGTTGTTTTTAAATATAATTAATCAAACAAATTATTACTTGATAATAGAATATTTTTCAATATCCTAGAGCAAAGAGAAATTCTTGCTCATCTGCGCATGTTGACTTATAAATGGAAAATTTGTGCATATTATTACAGAATGCACTTAATATTGAAATCAACTGCCTAATTAAATTGCAAAAATCTTTATCTGTAAAATAAGAACAAGGACATTTATTTGATAAACTATTAATAATCAGTGTTTACCACTCTTGACTATTTATTCAGCAAGATCCTGCAGACTTTTTGTCCAAATTTTAAAATTCGTTTTTGTTTTTTTATTTTTCAATAGTATGTTGATGTCACATTAAAGTACGTTGATGACATACTTTATTGCGTTCAGTTCGTTCAAAGTGAATTTTTTAATTTTCTTAGTGTTTCTTTCTCATTTGATAAAAATTAAAATATTTTTTTTAATTGGAAAAAATCAAAGTGTGTAGTTGTCTTTCTAAAGTGTATTTTTCTCATTTAAAGTTCACAGAGATACTTTCCCCATTTAACATAACATTTCAATCTCTCGTATAATTGTCACTTCTCATTAGAGTTAGGTAAATATTTTAAGATAAAGAAGTTAAGTATTATTTGCCAATAAAAGTCAATTTAGAGACTAGCTCACCTTGTTGTTATTTTCAAACATTTACTTTTCTCTTATTGAAAAAAAATAATTTTTTATGGTACTGTTAAAGATAAGGTGTAATTTCCCAATTTATTTTTTTTTGAAATCTGAAATGATCTGAATTTTTTATTTAAACTTAGACGAAAAGGATGTCAGGGTGAATTATGTGAACGTTTAATTTTATCTCGAATTAACAAATTTTTAAATGAAAATAACATCATTATTAATCAGCAATCGGGGTTTAGGAAGAATATGCAAACAAAAGACAATTTATTTCATTTAATTCAAAAAACTTTAAATAGAAACCTTAAATAGGAAAAAAAAAGTTTGCGCTATATTTTTCGATATAGCTTCAGCATTCGATAAAGTCTGGCACGATGGTTTGATTTTCAAAATGACTGAGCTTAAATTTCCTGAATATTTAATCATTTGGTGCAAAAACTTTCTAAGCGGTCGGATATTTAAAATTAAACTGAATAATGCCTTTTCTATAGCCCATAATATTTTTACAGGTGTCCCTCAAGGATCGGTTTTAAGTCCAACTCTTTTCTCAATTTATATAAATGACATCCCGATAAGGATTAAAACTAATGTTTATTACTCGTTACTTTTTGCCGATGATTTATGTACATATTTTATCTTTGATAAATTCGGGAATATTAATGATATAATAAACAAGTATCTAAGAGAACTTGAAACATGGCTAAATAAATGGCGTCTTAAAATGGCACCACAAAAATGCAATTACATCATATTTAGCAATGGCACCAAATGTTATAAAGATGAATTAAAATTAAAGATGTATAAGGAATTGCTTTCTTATAATGATGAACCAACTTTTTTAGGCATTACGTTTGATCCTCATTTTACGTTCATGAATCAGGTTAACAATTTGAAGAAAAAATGCTCAAATAGATTAAACATTATAAAGATTTTATCTAATAAGAATTGGTCGCTCTCAAAAGAAACTCTTACAACAATTTATCAATCTTTAATTAGGTCGGTTATTGACTACTCTTCTCCGATAATAGGGAGAATATCTAAGGATAAATTAAAAACTCTAGAAAGGATTCAGAATGCCTCTATTAGATCGATTTACAATTTAAAATATGATGAATCAAGTGAAAATCTCCTTAAAGTCTCCAGTCTCTTATCAATCAAATTAAGAATGAATGAATTAAACGAAAGATTTTTTAACACAGCAATTCAATCACAGAATCCCCTAATCGATGAATTAATGGACGAATACTCAGAAATTAATGAAGCTAGATTAAAGTACTATAAAACACCACTTTGTCAATTTTTTTTAAAGTCTTAATATGAAAAAAAAAAAAAAGAAAATTATAACTATTTTATTTATGTATTTAATTTTTTATTATTATTTTTAATCAAATTCTTTTAATTTATTTTTATTCGTAGGCTATAACGGCTAACGCTGAGGCCTTTAAATAAAATCATTTAAATTCAAAAATGTCAGGGGTATCCTGCTTTTAATATTTCAATTAAGCACAAAGAGAAATTCTTGTTCATCTGCTCCTGCTCAGTAATTTATTTTCTTAAAAACTTTTAAATGGAAATAGATTTTTAAGCTCTGCAAAAACTGTGCAATTTTAATCAGGCAGTTGATTACAATACTTTTAAATTAAGTTCATTATTTAAAAATTAGCAAATTTTATGCAGGGTTTCAAATAAAATTTAGCATGCTTGTTGCATAATTTAGCAATTTGCACAACTTAAAAATCTATCTCCATTTAAAATTTATTAAGAAAATTAGTTTCTGAGCATAAGCAGATGAGCATGGATTTCTCTTTCCTATAATTAGTAGTACAATTAGTAGTACTAATACTAGCTTGAAACAAGCAGATCCCTTTGGGCTATAGCAGTCGATTTGAACAACGTTTCAACAACCACTCATCAATTTTCGATTTGAAACTATTAAGATTAATTGCTTCGATTGTTTCTTGTCTCGAGTTATTCCAGTTGTTAACAATTCTATTGGTTAAGAAACCAAATCTCGATGAACACTTTCCTATTTTTCGCGAACAATGGTGCGACTATGTCTTCTTAAATTGTAAATCTTATTTTCGCCACTGATTTTGTAATTGAATTTTATGCCATTAACGAAATCTAGTAATTAATTAATTATAATTTCTTTTTTTTTGCGACAAGCTAAATATTTTTATCAATTTAAAAAAAAACTGATCGTGAAATGATCGTCAGAACAAATTTTACGTAAATTATTTCTTGATTATCATAAATATCGACATTTTACCAAAAATTACAATTTTTAGATTACCGTTTTTTGCGTAAAATATCGTGAATTCATCGTTAAATAGATTATTGAAATAGGTTGACAGTCTTAGAAGTTGTTAAAAAGCATCTTAAGATATTTTAAAAAGTGCGAAAGCAATGCTTAAGAGGTGTTTAAGACAATATTTTTGCTTAAGCACGAAATGCTTAAGACATTTTTCGAAAAACATTCTTAAGATATTGCTTAAAGGAGTCTGTCTTAAGATTTGTTTAAAAACTTATCAACTTATTTCAGAAATGTACTGTATTGAAGCAATACTGTACATAATTACTTAAACTAAAATTAAAAAAAGTGGTTTATGTCATTTTTTATTTAAAATAAAATTAACGTCTCGTTCCTCGCATATCATATCTTATAAAAATACATGTTTGTGTTTTCTTTTTTAAAATTAACTTTAAATATCTGAATTTGGCGACATGTATGTAATATTGCAAAATTTTCGTCAACCATCTTTATTAATTTAATTTATGCTAATTATAAAATGATTCTTTATACTAAAAAAAGATACATCATGAAGTCAAAGCAAATTTTTAACTTTTGAAGTATACTCTTAGATTTATAAAAACGCTTTAATTCATTTATAAAAATTTCATTTACTAAAAATAAATAAAAAATTAGCTAAATAAAAGTAAAATGGTCAAGTCGGGATTTTCTAATTGTTCCAGTGGTTCAGACAGGTATCAGAATAGCTTTGAGACATATCAGGGTTCTTATCAAAATTTTTCATCAGGAACATATTTAATTATAAATGATTTTAACTTGGATTCAACAGCATCTCAAGAAGTAGCTAATGTTCAACATTATGTAGACGATTCATCAAGAAATCATCAATTTTTGTCAACTCAATCTAATGGAATATATTTGCAAGCTTATAAGCAAAATCCATATGAAGATTTCGAGAACGGGTCAAAAAGTAATCCATATTGTAATGATAGTAAATAAATTATTTATTTCTTATTTTTTTTGTTCAAGGTTTTGCGCAAACATCAAAACAACCACAAGATGATTTGCCTCATTTTTTATTAGAAGATTCAAATATTGATTCTAAACAAAATGATTTTGATTTAAAAAGTATGAATAACAGCAACAAATTAGAATCACATCCAGGAAGTTTTTTGAAACAAACTAGTTCAAATTCGCTTAAACCAGACAAAATAATGATTAAATTTGGTAATCAATTAGTTGAAAAAGACACAATAAAATATAAAATAAAGCGAAATGCAAATAATATAGCAGTAAGAAAGTGTCGTGGAAACAAAAAGATTCTCGAAAAAGAAATTCAAGACAAATTGGGTGAATTAAAGGGTAACATAAAGTCTTTGGAAAGTATACACGAAAAAATGGTCAATACTTATCCAGATAAGAAAGACCAGTTCGAAATTTTAAAGCAAAAACTAATTGAATTAAAAGAACAAGCTGATAAATTGGCAAACGATAAATTCAAAACAAAAATTGCCAAAACAAAGTTATACAATGATAGGATAATTCAAAAATGTTTAAGAACTTTAAGACACGAAAACGATAAAAATCAACTGTTTAGAGTAAGGGCAACATCACTAAAAAATGATGATCGAAAAGAAGCAAAACCAAGAGTAGAATGTTTGAATTGTGGAAAGAGTTTTGAAGCGAAAATCGGAATAAAAACACAGCAAAGAAAATGTAGAGGCTCTACAAACTAACCAATATCTTATTTTCTTTTTTTTTATATCGACTCAACCGAGATCTTTTTTCATTTTTTTTTCAATTATTTATTATTTTAATTTTACCTATAATAACATAAAATAACTGATTGAGGTGAAAAATGTACAGTTGAAAAAAAAACAGTGGAAAAAAGAACATTTTAAAAAAGTACAGAAAGAAAAAAGAACAGATTGAAAAAAGTACAAAGTATAAATTTAAACAGTGGAAAAAAAAACAGTTGAAAATTATCTTGTTTTTTATTATAATTTAATTATAATAAATCCAGAAAAAATCCTTTTCTAAATTTAATAATTAATTTCAAATTTATTAGTATCTACTAATTAGGCTTTTAATCGGTCAAGCATCTAAAGACGTTTTTTTACTTAGAGCGTATATGTCAACCTGGTCAAAGTGGTTCAACAAGAATGCTCTATTGACTGTGGAACTTTTGCAATACCTTAAGCATATGATTATGGATCAAAAAAAGATCCATCGAACTGATTACGATCAATCTTTTATAAAAAAATCCTATAAAAATGATGTTAAATAAATCTCCAGGAATATAAACCCTCAGTTTTGAAAAAAGGTAACTTGACCGATTCTTAGGATTTTGTAGATGCACTGTATTACTGATCAACATCGTTTACCGTTTTTACGTTTACGGTTTTTGTAAATTTTTATATTTGGTCTTTTTTACTAATTTATTTATTAAATAGAATTTGAAGAAGTAAATTTAAAATTAAAATAGCGTTTCGAAAACCACAAGCTGGATTAGGTAGGTATATAACTTGTTATCTCGACCTTCTGCTTTGAAGCCCATGACAATATCAACTGAGCTATCTCTCCCCGACCATCTTTTTTTTTATTAATAAATAAGCTTTACTAATTTTTTTTCTTGCTTAAATTTATAAAAATTTAATAAATTATAATAATTGAACATTTTGTTTAAACTGATTGGTTCGTCATTTTTAATTATCTAAATGGACAAAAGTAAACTGTTTTTTTTTCAAAGTGGGTTTTTTCCACTGTTTTTTTTAAAGTGTTTTTTTTTCCACTGGATAATTTTCCACTGTAATTTTTTCTACTAGACCAAATAACTGACTGATACAATTCTCGTATGTATCCACTAAGTGATACTTTATATTAATAAATAAACAATAAATTCTTTAGCTTCATAATAAGATCTAATACTTTATGTATCACTTTAAGCTTTAATTTCACATATTCCAATCGAAAATGAGATGTGACCCAGTCAATAATTTTTGAAAGAATTTTCAGAGAGTCTTTAAAGACACTCATAAAATTCTGTAATTTTCAAAGAAAATCCAAAGAAAAAAATTAAAAATTTTATTTATTTAAAAAAAAATAAAGAAATAACGAAGCAAAAAATTTTTCATTTTAATTGGTTATAAAATTTATTACATTTTAAGGTCAAGTCAAGTTTCTTTAAAATTTTTTTAACGTTTTAATTATATTATTCTGATTTATTCGCTCCTTTTTTATCATTTATTTTTTTCTTTCTTTTTTTATTAAAAATACCGCTTTTTACTTTTTTTTTCTTTAGTTTTTTTTTAGCAGATCACTGTAATCTTAGAAGTGTGATTTTAATCTTTTAGAAATTCATTTTATTTTTTTTTTTAATTAAAATTCTGAAACGTTAAGATAGCACCACTTTTCTAAAATATTATAATTCAACTAATTTATCTATTAATCATGAGAGCATTTAATTTATCTTAGTTAATTACAAATAAAAACGCTATGTCAGCTGCTATAAGGTTTAGCGACCTTCATTTTTATGGATCGAACAAATAATAATTACAAGTAATTTTTCGAATTCTTAAATTTTAAATAAGTTGAATTAAAAAACGAACCGTAATACCTTGCAAACAAATGCATGCAATTCAAATCAAAATTTTAAGAATAAATGCGCCAAAAAAAACTATTTTTAAAGCGATTGGAAAAACCTAAAAATAATCAAAACATTGTTTGATACTGTTAATTAGGTTCTCTATTAGAATATATGGTAAAAAATTAAAAATTCTTTTATTTTGGGGTGCATTAATTGTTAAAATTTTAGGTTTTAATTCAATGCATTCCTATACAAGGTATTACGGTAATACCTTGTATAGGAATATTATACTATACAAGGTAAGTATAATATTTTAAATGCACATGTATAAAACAAATAGCAAATAAACTCGAAAAGGTTTTTTAGTTTATGCTCATTTCAGAACCCAAATATTAACTTAAGAACTTTACAGGCAAGTTAAATTTTTTTATTTTATTACAAAAATCAATGAAAAATTTTATCTTAGTTTCTATTATGAATAGGAATTGTGCATTTTTGAAGAATATTCAAGTTTTAAAGTTGACTGTCTTAAAATTATTTAATCATTTGTAAAAAGTTATTAAGGGTTAACTGTTTAAAAAAATAAATATCTCCTGATGATATATTTACTAAAAAATACGGAAAATTTTTTCAAAATTTTATCTTATCAACTAATTTTTTTTGGAATGAAAAAATAAAAAACAACAATTTTAACTTGCTGATCTTTATTTTTTATCTTTTAAAAATTTAGCTGAAAATAGGTAACCAAACTGCTTCCAATTTATTAATTTTCGGTTCTTGATTGCATTCAATGTGTGAAATGAATTTTTACTTAGCTGGGATACGACCAGTAAGCACAATTAGCAGTTCATATACTGGACGGATCTAAAGTTTTGTTGCTTTACTCAATATTTTAAACACTAGGGAAATTTAGCGATTAGAACCCACAACCTTCTTCGATAACTTGAAGTTTATCAACCAACAACGGAACCAACTAGCCTGTTTCTCCCTTAAGTGTTTAAAGTTCTGAATTCATAAAGAGCTTATTAGATCGTGTATCTGATCCGAGAATTAAATAGTTATCCCGTGTAATCTTACGCGGTTCCACATCGCGTTCGATCTCCCACATGATAAACTTAAATTATCATTTTTAGGTCTTTTTTATGTTACAGTGGTTCTTATTTAAATGTAACGTCAACCGTAAATTTTGACCGTAACCGTAACCATAGCTCAAACATCTTAAAATTGAAAATTAAGGCTAATTAACACCGGTTACGGTTACGGTCAAAAGTTCCGGTTGACGGTTGACGTTACATTTATATGAGAACCACTGTAAAAGCGGCTTTTAAATCAAAGAATTGATGTCGCGCGATTAAATTAAAATCGTAAAGTCAAATTTTAAATTTTTCTAAAAAATAGATGCAGCATCTACATATTTATTTTAGTTAAATCTGCGACATTAAAATGGATTTACAGTGGTGGTGATTAATTTGTAACGTGACGTCATATTTTTATCGTGAAATGAAAGTATAGTAGTAATTATCGTGAATGAATTTAAAGCTGTTTTTAGATGAGGCAATATGACTGTTGACGTCAGATGACCTCAGATTTTTCGATTTTTGACCGTAAAATGACGTCACATTACAAGTAAATCATCACCATTGTAACATAAGAACTAACGGATAAGTGCATCGGTTAATCATTAGATTTGTATTTACATGAGTGAGATTGTAGGCAGTATGGGCTTAAATTGGTTTAACTTCAAGTAAAACGGTCTAACATTAAACGGTATTTATCTCGAACAGTCCCAAAACAATCTTTAAAGTCAAATTAGAGGATTTAAAAAATAGATTAGAGAAAATCAATTAAAGAATTTTATGGACCGAATGCTGAAAAAATAATTTAAATTAAATATATAATTTCTATTTTAGTCTTTTATTTTTTTAACACTTAGATTTTTATGATTCAGTGCTAATTTGATACTGCCGTTTCATGTAAAGTCACGGAAAATCGAAGTATCAAAAAGGAAATGAACTTTAATTTGGCCATTTTCGAAAAAAATATATGAACTTTATTTTTTTAGTATTGAAACAATCGAACAAAAATTTAAATTTATAGTTATTTCAAAAAAATTGTAAAAAAATTATTAAGAACAGTTGTGATCATCTAGCGTATACCCTTGCAAATAAACCCGCGCCCTTAAACCCAAATCTCAATTTTTAGTTTTTTTTCATTTTAATTTTTAATGCTGGGTTTAATTCTAAAATTGGGGTTTTAACCCGGTATGTATTTCCAGTTTTCGGTAGTTAAAAGCGCATTAAAACCCAAATTTCGGGTTTATGTGCATGGTCGATTAATTATGGACATTATAACATGGGATCGATGGTACGTAGCCCGTGGGGCTAAACCCGAATTTCGGGTTTAAGGGCACGGGTTTATTTGCAAGGGTATACGGTAGTCGGTTCGGGTGAACGCTAGAATTTAATAATTCATTTTAATTTTTTTTAATTTAATAAAAATGAAATATTTAAAATTTTAAACAATTTGAGAAATTTTGGAGACATTTAAAAGTTTTTTCAAAGAAAATTTCGAGAAAAGTGTTCCAAAATCTTCAAAATTTCTTTAAAATTTTCTGTAAAGATACTATAAAATTTCTCTAAAAAAGTGTTGACTGGGGAATGATACAATTATTGATTACAGAATATAATGCTCAAAATACTTCTTTTCAACTCAAGAAGCATTAAAATATGCATTTTGGAAAAATTGAGTTAAATTCAAATTATAGTTTTAAAAAAATTATTTTTAATTTAATAATATTAATTAGAAAATTTTAACCATTATTTTAAAAGTAATCTTAAATTTTTTATAATAAACTATTAAAATAAACTATTAATTACTTATTTTTTTTCTGAATTTCAATAAAATTTTCAAAGAATGATGCTCTTACTAGAAAAAAAATTTTGGAACAAATGGACATGTTAAAGTTTTTTGTCAATTTTTTTTTTTTTTTTTTTTTTGACCAACGCTCTGCAAAAAATTGTGCAATTTTAATTGGGTATTTAAATTAGGCATTTTTAATGGCGTGGAAACTTGCACAGAATATAAAGATTTCTGAAATTTTGAAATAAAAAGTTTTTCTGCAAACTTGCACACCATTAAAAAACGTCTAATGAATGCTTATTTTTATTGCAGATGTAAATGGAAAGTTTTTTTCAATTAGATTTTTTGATTTCCAATTTTAAATAAAAAAGACCAGAGAGTTGAAGTTATGGTCTTTTAGAAATTGGCCACAAATCTTAAATTTTTTATAAAATTTAATTTTTCAGAAATATAATCTTATTTAATAAAAGTAAGTTTTAATTTGTACTGTAATATTTAACACGGGCTAGGGTAACGGTAAAGAGTAATGATTGACTATATTTCTATACGATATAGGAACGATGAAAAATAAAGAAAAGAAGCTTTTCAAAATTATAAGCTTTAAGAATTTAAAATACTTTATTTAAATATTTTTCTAACTTGGGTAATTTTCTGTCTTTTTGCATGAATCCTTTAAACCACTTTGTTATCAGCGCTTCTTTTTTCAAAAGATTTATCACTTTTATCAGATTTATCCTTGTTTTTTTTCTTTTTTTCAATATTTTTCTTTTCTAAATTAATATTCATATTATTGTTTTGTCTTATAACTGCATGGGAAGTGTTTTCTCGAACTGAAGTTTCATTTAAAAAATGATTTAATGATTCATTAGGAGTTCTTATATTTGTAGAAGCACCATTATTTCGAATCATAACTTTATCAATTATAAAAAAAGGTATTGTCATTCTTTTAAATAAAATTTAAATTAAAGAAATTTCTAAGTTTCTTTTTAAATTAAGTTCAAAAAGGTCTTTTATATACTTATTTTCAGTTAGAAAAAAAATAAACAAATTATTTTAGATAAGAAAATAATTATTTATAACAAAGTTAGATATTATCAAAAGAAACACAATAAATAGATATACACGCTTTACTTTTAAATTTTAATTTTTCCCCTTTTTTCATTTTGCATGCAAAAGTCATAAAAAGAAATAAAAATTGCACCATTTGTTAGGGAATTTTACGATCTTTTAGCAAACAAAAAAAAATCAACTTCTATCTAGCTTATGCATTCTCACATATGTTCGACACTTATCTGAGAAGCCAGAATCTTCGAGATGTTGAAAACAGAATTCCAGAGATTTCTATATTTAAAAGTGCAGATTAATGAGAACAGTATAAAAAAGATCCTATTCTGCATAAAATTTTCATAAAATTTTAAAAGTTATATCAATTTGAATGAATTGAAATTATTAATTTAATTTTAATGTACAATTTACTGTTAAATTTTTGTCGAATTCCTTAATGATATTGACTTCAAGCATATCAAAACTGATATAATCCCCGTCAATCTTAAGTTCTACATTTAAATCAGTTCTAAATACTGCGATACTGCTAAAAAATTGCAGAAAAAAAATTAAAAATCTTGATTTACCAGTTATGATTGAGAGAATACCCGAGCCTCGTATCGTAATCCTTTCTGTTACAGCGCTGCGCACATAATTGCTACAGTACTGATTTGTCACTATGTTTTCACCAGATTTCTCGTGAATTCCCCGGAATTTCGGTGAAATCTAAATTCCGGTTCCGCTAAATTTTCGGAGAATATATTTCCATAATATTTATTTCATAGAAAATTTTTTTTCACGGGAATTCCGGTGAATTCACTGGAAATCTAGTAAATTCACGATTTTTTTTTTCGAAGAATTCCGGTAAATTTCCCAAAATTCTAGTGAATTCACCGAAATTCCGGGGAATTCACGAGAAATCTGGTGAAAACATATTGACAAATCAGTACTGTAAATGTGCTGTTAGAACTTTTAAGTGCCTTAAATGGAATGAACGTCGCAAAAAGACGAGTGATTATTTAATTAATTAATAATCGCTGCTAGTAATTACTCGTTTTAGGGGCTGTGAAGTTCATGTCAATATGCTCATTTCAATTCGCTATTTTTTCTATAACTTTTTTTCGAAACATTAAAAATTAGTTCTGCAAAATGTTACAATACGTAGCAAATTTGCTACATAAATTTTCTTACTGTGCTAAATCTCTGCAAAATATGTGCAAATACATATACTGAGTTTTTAAGAATTTTTTTCTGCATTTTGGGTGCACACATTTTGCAGATTAATAATTGGAATGTAGCAAATTTGCTACATCTTGTAACATTTTGCAGAACTATTTTTTAATGTTTCGAAAAAAAGTTATAGAAAAAATAGCGAATTGAAATGAGCGAATTGACATGAACTTCAAAGCCCCTAAAACGAGTAATTACTATTGAAATTTAATTTTTTTTTTTAATTTTGAGTTTTAATGACAGGAATTTAAACAAAAAAATTCAAATCTGAAAAAAATATTGAAGAGAAATTATATTTTTTAATCATGTTTATTGTCGCATTTAATTTTGAGAATTTCGGTTTTAATTTACAAAAGATATTTCGAATAGCGCTTTAATGCCGCATTAATTTTTTTAAAAAAAATTCATTTTTAGGAATTAGATTAAAATCAATGGTTTATGATAAAGTGAAGTTAAGTATTATTTTCCAATAAAAGTCAATTAAAGACCTAACACTCTTTTTTGTTTTTATTTTTTTATTAAAACATTTACTTTTTATCTTTTAAAGCAATTTTTTTTTGGTAATTTCGCAAATCATTGTTTTTAATTAGGTTAAAAAAAAAACAACAAATTTATAATTTTTAAAATTGTTATTCAAAAAAGATCCTTTTGTCAAAGAAAAAATCTGAAATTTTTCCATTTGAATTAGAAGAAAAATGGACGATTTCTATGAGTGTATTGATCCTAATCTGATTCGTAATGTTCAAATTAAAAGAGTACAATCAAATAATGTTGATTTAGGTTTAGAGATTAACTTCAATCCAAATTTAAACCTAGGCTTAGGAAATGAAAAATTTCAATTTATAACTGATTCCGATTCTAATACAAGAGTCGTTCAAGATTCCACTCATGGTCATGACCAACAAAATGATTTTGATTTAAACATAGCAGATAATTATCAGCTAGATTTTGATAATGACGTGAGTGTTGTTCAAAAGAATGACCCAAAATCTTGTGGGTTCAATGTTCCAACTTTAGTATCAGAAAAACCTGTTAAAGATAATGTTAATTTAACCATAATAAATAACTTCAATATAATAAATGTTGCTCAAAAGAATGAAACTAAATTAACTGATCATAATTATAATGTTCAATCTAGCACCTTGGTAAAGCCCAAGAGAGGACGTCCACCAATCCCAAGAAAAGCTAACGATTTAGAAAAAGTGGGCGGCAAAAGCAATAAGATTGCATCGCGAGATTGTCGCGATAGAAAAGCTGAAAAAGAAAAACAACTTGATAAAGAGGATCTAGAACTTCAAGAAGAAAACAAAAAATTAAAGAAACAAATAGAATCACTTGAAATGACTATCAAAATTGTGAAAGAATATATTGAATGCAAACAAAAAAATTGTTTTAATTCACAGCCATTTGAATAAATAGTAAATTGACATTTATAAATTTTAATAGTCAAACATTCCAAAAAATTTTATAAAATAAAGAATTTAAAAAATGTAATTTTTTAGTCTATAAAAAATCAGAATTGGTCAAAAATAAAAAAATAAGTTAAGCCAAACTTTTCCAGCCAGTACTTTTCTTTTAGCTTTAAATTGTTACAAAATGTAACAACTTTTCTCGTCCGAAATATGAAAAATTTTTTGCTTCCTTATTTTTCAGTCACCAGAAAATTGATAATGTTAATTTTATTTTGAAAAAAAGTCCCGGGTGATGGATTTGATGAACACCGCTTAAAAAAGTCTTTTTAATAAAAACATTATGAAACCATTTCAAGGAGAACAGAAAACTTGTTAAATAAAACTAGCTCAATATACAATTTTTATCAAAAATAAAAATAAATTTTCAAAAATTTATGATACGGTTCGAGCACGGATACGAGACAATTTTAATAAAAGTTCAGTAACTTAAAAAATTTATAAATTTCTGCTTGAGCTTTCTCTGCTTTAAAGGTTTTGAGTTTAAGTACCGAATGAAGCAGGATTGAAATTAGAATAAAATAGAGTTTTTTTATAAAAAAATTAAATTTTTCTTAAAAACATTCATCGTGCAATAAATATCCGACGAAACTAAAACCATTAAATATTTTTTTAATTTTCTGGTTAAATTTAAATATGATTTAAATATCTATTGAATAGAGGCGTCGTGGCTTAGTGGCTAAAGCGCCTGTCTAGTAAACAGGAGATCCCGGGTTCGATTCCCGGCGGTGCCTTTTTTATTTAGGCATTTTTCAAAAAAAAAAAAAAAACAAAGCATAAAATTTAAAAATAATTAATTTTTAAATTTCAACATTATACACGATTAAAATTAATCAAATAAATAAAAAATGAAAAATTTATAATTAGGACACTATTATTTCCTTTTAGATAAATTAATTAACAGCTTGATAATGGTAACTTGGTTTTATCGATACGTCGCGAATTGTTAATAAAGTTTTTCCTAATTATAAATTTTTCATTTTTTAATTAATTTTTAGTTAAAAATTTTAAATTTGAAAAAAAAGGCACCGCCGGGAATCGAACCCGGGATCTCCTGTTTACTAGACAGGCGCTTTAGCCACTAAGCCACGACGCCTCTATTTAACTAAAATTAAAAAAAAATTATTCTAAATTTTTTTCCAACTAGATTTTTCATAATTTCAAAACAATTTCATCACTAAAAATTTTTTTTTTCTTAATTTATCCCATGTTTTCTAATTTAATTTTATTATAAAAAAATTATTTTTAAATCAAAGACTCTAAAACTAATAAAAAATGCAAAGATTTTCTAAAGAACAAGATATTGCGTTTGATTCATCTATTCTACTGGATAATTTGATTCATTTATCGAATCGAAATAACATTCAAATTCAAACCAACTCCAAATACTTAATTAGTTATTTGAATGATATTCAAGACTCTGTCGCTTGTTCAAAAAACAAAGCTTTAATATTAAACAATGTTAAATACCCAGTGAAGAGACTTGGTATCAAAGGATCTAAAATTTTTCCTAATTTAAGTGACACTAATAGTCAAATTATCGAAGAAAGAAATGTAGAATCAAAATTTAATTTTCTTAAGCGAGAAATTGATAATCTCAAAAATGAAAATCTACAGCTCAAAGAACGAATTTATAAAGCTGAAAATGAATTTATTGATTTGAAAACAAAAATTAAAAATATGAACAACATTTAAATAAACTTTTTTTTCAATTTCTTATAATCTTAAACTAATATTTTATTTTTAAATAAAAGAAAAAAAATCTTTAAAAAAAATTATTTCAATCTTTTAATAGTCGATGCAAGAGTTTGGTTATTTTTCTAAAATTTTAGAAAAACTCCCTTTTTTTTAAAGAGCACAATAATTTCTTAATTACGAGCCATTTGCGTAATTTAGAAAAAAGGAAAATACACAGGAATTTACGTCTCATGAATCATGTAACATAATGAGTAGTTTTGAATAAGAAAGTGTAGGATGAAGTTTTCAATTAATTCATGAATCCTTACAAATCAGATCTTAATGACGTAAATTGATGGTTCAGATTTATCATGTTAAAAAAAGTATATAAAGAAAAAGTTTTTTTTTAAGTTTTGAAATAAGAGTAATAATAAAAAAATGAGGCCTTTTATAAATGTTGATGATGAATTATTAAGTGAAAAAGAGAGAGATGAAACAATTGATGCGAAACTCATCAAAGAAACGAATAAAAACATAATTTTAACAAATAAAGTGAACATTTTGAGTAAAGAATTGGCCATTCTGAAAGATTTAGTTATACAAAAGAGTCCAGATAAAAAATTACCTCATCATATTCAAATTTTGTTCAATCAGATTGATAATTTGTAAAAATATTTTATTCAATTTTTAGAAAATTTAAAATTTTTGGTGTTGGAATTTGTATTGAAATAAATAAATGAAATTATTTGATTCTTTCATTAGGGTTGTAGGTTTTAAAGATAGATTAATTTTCTTTTTTTTTCTACTTTGGTTTGTTAAAAATTTATATTTGAAATAAAAGTTAATATCATCAAAGCTTTTAGTTTAAGTTTATTCTGAAAAATTTAAAATTGAAAATTTTAAAATTTTGAAAAATTTTTTCTTATTCAATTTTAGTATTAAAAAAAATTTGAAATTTCATTTGAAAATTTTTAATCCAAATGATAAATTTTTAATACACACATCTGATTAATTTTGCGAATTTTTAGAAATGCCAATTATTAAACTTATCTCGTCCGATTTGAAAACGTTCACTCTCTTAGCGGCCAACAATTTGAAAAATGTTTTTGAAAAAGGTATTTAAAATTAAAAGTAAATAATTACTTCTTTCTGAGACTTGGTCTACTTTTTAGCATAAAAATTTTGAAAAAAATCTTAGAATCCAAAATTTAGAATTTTAAAAATTTCAAAAATTCAATTCTCATGAACTATTAACTTAACTTTAATATAAAATTGATCATTTAATGTCTTTTCTAAGGTGAACAAAAACTTGGTTACAAGATCGACAAATTATTGCATGAAAGTGATAGGGTCGAAGTAAATAGAGAGGATCAATTTAAGAAATTATTAAATGAATTACAACACGTCAATCTAATTGCAATTGGTTCAACTAGTACGAAAAAAAGCATGGTAAAAGTTTCGACTTTAAATTCAGGCTTTCCGAAGTATATCGAAGCAAACAGTTTAAATTCATTAAAACAAAAATGTAAATAAACTTAAAATACTACGTTTGATATTAACGTATTTTCGGTTCTCTTTTAAAATTAACACTCAAAATTTTTTTAATTTTTTCAATTGGATTTCTCAAAAAAGGTCAGAAAATGAAAGTTATGTTCTTAAAGAGTAGAGCCAGAATTTTTGTCAAAAATAGAGACACAATTAGTCCCTTTCTAAAATTCTTAGACTAATAGTACTTTTTTGCTTTGATGATAACTGAATTTTGGTTCTTAACCGAAACTGAAGCATAAAGTTTTGAAAAATTTGATTTTTTAATTTTTTTTTTCTAATTAAGAAGACACTACTAAGACATGTGTTCTACATAATTTATACTTGTCTTCTCAATTAGAAAAAATTAAAAATCAAAAACTGTGCAAATTCTTGAATGCACTTAAACGTTTGAAATCAATTAATTTGCACAGTTTTAGCAGAGCTTCAATGAAAATTAAAATGTACATCGCGTTATTGTAGCTCAATTCAATTAAATGGAACTCTGTCAAATTAAATTTGTTCAGTTTGATAAAGCTTTTTTATTTTTATTCTATTCATTAAGTTTTTAATTTCTACAAAATCCATCAACTTTGTTACACCAATGTTCGGTTTTCGGTTGATGCTTTAAAAAATTATTTTTAGTAAAAACATTTTAATCAAAATACTTGTAAAAATCGAGCTACAGAACAATTCTGAACTAAGTCAACCCGCTTAAACCAAAGTTTTGAAGCAGTCTAAGTTGTCTTAAGTTGATCCGAAGCCATTTTGTTGGCTTAAGCCTAGTTTTAAAACATGGCTTTGAACTTTTTTAAAAAAACTCTGGCCTAAGCCGTTTTTGAGCTCGTTTTCAGAGCGATTTAAGCCAGGCTTCGAAACTTGTTAACTAAGTTCACAATACTACTGTATCTCAACAAACCCTCTGTCTAACAACTTCTTAAAGAACAAAAAATCAAAAAAGAATTGACACTTTAATTATTTTACCATAATTTTTTAATTTTTTTTTGAAAGAATTTCTAATTTTTTTACCAATTTTCTTTATGCGCTTTACTTTTAAAAAGTTCTAAAATGAAATTTTATTTCTAAGGGGTTTAGAACTGATCAATAATTCGGCAAAATAAAGTTTTATTTCAATTTAAAATTTTCAATTAAATTTTTAAAAATATGAAAAGTTGCACAATTTAATATTCAAAATAAAAACTTTGAAAAAATATTGCAATTTTCAACATAAACTTGTGTGTTAAAAAAATAATTTGAATTGAAAACCATTTAAAAAGATTATTCTGCAAATCAATTTTATGAAGCTTTCTTTAATTACCTAAAAAATTTAGAACAAATACAACTCGCCGTGTTGATAAATGTTTAATAAGTTTCATTTTGTTTAATATTAAAGTACTGTATATTTTTAAAATTATTTCAACTGAAATTATGAATTGAAACAAAACTTTACTTTACCCAATAATTCCTTCTTTTCCTTTATAAATTAAAATAGCTTAAGCAAAGTGAAGTTCTTGATCATTTGCACATGATCAAAAGTTATTTTCTTTAAAACTTTTGATTTTATTTTAAAGATAATTTAATTCTTGCTCATTTGCTCACACTCAAAACTTAATGATTTAGTGCGTAACAAAATTGCACATTTTTTTTTGCAGAGTTTTAATGAAAATTTAGCATGTTTTTAGCATAATTTAGCAATTTGCAGAACTTAATTATCAAGTTTTGAGTGTGAGCAGACGAGTAAGAATTTAACGTTGGTAAAACTTACACGTTAACATTAAGGTGAAAAAGAATTTGGAATTAGAATTGAAAAATTTGTTCGCAAATCGGATAGACTTGAAGTAGATGACGATGATATTTTAAGAGAATTGTTAAATTATGATGATAGATGGTTAATTGCTATTGAAGAAGGAAATACGGCCGATTCATATGTCGAAAGTAAATCAGCGCCGCGGACATCTGTTCTAAAAAGTGTTTACACAGAGAAATTAGAGGTTGGTCATTCAGGAAAATCGTTAGACAAGTCAAAACTTGACTCCAAGTCTTATGTAAAAACAACTGAATTAAATCGAAATTATGAAAAGTTAAAGAAAGAATTGGACATAAATGAACAAAAGAAAAAAGAAAAGCAAGATAAATTGAATGAAATGAGAACAATGACAACACAATTGAAAAAACAAAAAGAAGAAATTGCTAGCTTAGATAAGAGGTATCGAGAAAAAATCTATGAAGATGAAACGACTAGAAGAGCAAGTACTAGAGAACTAGAAGATCTTGAAGCTCGTATGCTCGAACTAGATTTAAAAAAGAAAAGAATAGCTAACATTTTTAAAGAGTTAAAAGATGCTGAAAAAGTCGACTTTTGTTTTATGGTCGATGCGACAGGTAGTATGGACAAATATATAAAAGAGGCCAAGGATGTCGTGCATAAAATAGTTAATAAAATTCAAAAAAAATTTAAAGACTTTGAGCTTCGAGTCGCTTTTGTTGGCTATCGTGATCATTGTGATGGATCAAATCGTATAACAGTTCTTCCGTTTACGAATGATATTGATAAATTCAAAGCTTTTGTTTCGTCTGTTCAGGCCATTGGTGGTGGTGATGCTTGCGAAGATGTCTTTGGTGGGTTAGAAGTAAATATTTATATTTTTTTTATCAAAATTTTTGATAAATTAAGATTTTATGAGGGACCGTGTTTAATTCTATATACTCATTTCAAATAAAGACTTTCTTGGTCATTTGATGAAGTAAAGAAAAAATAATTTTTTTTCAAATTTTTATTAATTATAAAAAATCTAAATTTTAAAATTCTTTAGAGCTGACCGGTTTCAGCTAAAAGCCTTTGTCAAAGCATTCTTTTATAAGTTTTAAAACTATTTGTCAATAGTTATCTGTTTACAAAAGTTTTTTTAAGTCAAATAAACAGTAAAAAAATAAACAGCACATACAAGATTGATCGATTTGAAATGAGTGAATCGAAACTAACTTTATATCCCCTTTTTTTCAATGCGATATGGCAAGATTTTTTTTCTATTTTAATTTTTTCTAAAAAATTGCCTAATAACATTTCAAAATTTAACATGAAATGTTATTAGGCAATTTTTTACGCAATTAAAAAATTTTGAAAATGTAAAATAGAAAAAAATCTTGCCATATGGACAAAACATTTTTTAACTAACTTTTCAATTTTATTCGATTATACGATTATAACCAAAGTTAGACCCTGCGGTTGTAACAACACGATTTTTTTTTGTTTTCTCGTATCATTTTGGAATAATCGTAAAATCGAATAATAGTTAAAGTTGGTTAGACAAGTTGTCCCATCGATTCTCTATCAAAGAGAACACTTAACGCATTGCCTTGCTAAATGATCAAGTAATAAAATAATTTTTGAGATTTATAACTATAGATCATTTAGCCAGAGAATACGTTAAGAAGAAAAAAATTGAATTTTTTAACATGAAAATTTTTTAATAAAAAGCAAATGCTTGCATTGAATTGGTCTAACATTACTAGAATATTATTACATATTGGTGATTGCCCATGTCATGGTAAGAGATTTCATTTGGGTTTGAATGATCATCATCCAAATGGTGATCCGCGTGGCTTAAAAATTGAAAATTTACTTAAAAATCTCGTCCAAAAGAACATAGCTTACTATTTTGCTGAAATAACTAAACACACAGTTAAAATGATCGATGAATTCAACATAGTACTCATAAATTCAAGTGGTAATAAAGTAAATGCTGTTAAATTACAATCACCTGATGGCCTAACTGATTTGGTAATGAGTTCAATAGAAGATTCGATTTCAATGTCGAAATCTTTGAGCTTACATTCGATGAGAGGCAAAAAAATGCGCTCGTTGAGTGTTGACTCAAAATATTTAACATGGAATAAGAATGAAATGAAATTTTATAAAGTTGATTTTTACTATCCGATATTCGTTGGTAATATTTCGAATATTCGAAATAAAAGAGTTGAATTTAACAAACAAAATTTAAATCTATATGTATCGGATAAACCATTTGCCAAAGGAGCTTTACGCTATGCCTATTCTTCATTGTTTAATGCGGATAAACGATGTGTTATGAAACAATCAGCGTCAATTGATCCAGAATATAACACGATGAATTTTTATAAAGAAATGATTGAGACACAAGTCATTGCTGGTCTTTTGGCTGATCAATTTTTTTCAATGGTCAAATTGGATAAGAAATTTCGATTTTTAAAAGTTAATTTAGTACATATTGTCGAAAAGGGTGAGTTCTATTCATTTGAAGACTATATACAAGGAAATTTTTTCAAATGGATGAATAATGCTGGTTTTGTCAATGAAGAAATATACTCAAGCACTTTAAGTATAAAAAAATTAATTTTATTTAAAAAAAAAATAGTTTTTTTTAAATGTTAAATAAAAGATGCATTTTCACATTGGACATATCAAGTAACAAATGAATATTTGATTGTAACTGATCTCCAAGGTTTTAAAGTAAATGATAAAGAATTAATTCTAACAGATCCAGCCATATCTTCACCAGAGGGGCACGATCGTTTTTCAACTACGAATCTAGGAATTAAGGGGATTAAAAAGTTTTTCGAGAGTCATGAATGCAATCATATTTGTGAGTATTTGAAGCTTAAAAAACACGCTTATCAAAAGCTACCAGATCGTGAGCCTAAATCAATGGCAACCAAAATTTTTAGGAAATAAATTAAATTTTATTAGATGAAACATGCTTCTAGTCAAATTTATTTTATTCTAATAAAATAATATGAAATAATATTTTAAATCTTTTTTATTTATTTTTAAGATTTGAATTTGAATGCTGATTATTATATTAATAATTTCTGAGTTTTTGAGTTGGTAAAAAAGTTCCAAGTGAAGAATTTTGGCATCCTTTTTAAAGGCACAGTTTAAATTTTTTTCAAAAGTTACACCGAGTGTAAATCGGGAAATATGTCTCCTAAGAATTTATTAAATGATCCCAAAAGGTCGCTCCCTAGCTTTGTTAATTAATAATATCTTCCAGAATCAAAAGGAAAGGGTGTCTCAGTGTGTGTCGTTTGTAAAAACCTTTGGGTTCACTTTTTTCATTCAACAAATTTCGCCTGATAAAAATAAAAAGATCTCAGACCCTTTAGGCTATGAGGAATATTTTTAAAGAAAAAAAATCCTTGGAGGCATATTTACCGATTTACTCCCGTTGTAACTTTTGAAAAAAATTCGAGGTGTGCCTTTCAAAGGATATTTGGTTTTAACATTAAAACACCATTTTAATGATAGCAAAATGGAATTTGTTGGATGTAGCAAAAATCTAACAAATTGTAGCTTTTTAAAATTTAGAAAAAATGCATTGCTTAAAAAATAGCGCTTAAAATGTTGAATTGAGATGAGTGAATAGAAATTAAATTTTCGATTATACTTCCTGATTATGAAAATTAAAAAGAATGTTGTTTTTAAATCAAACAACAAACAAATTCTAATAAATTTACATTTTGAACAAATAATAAAATTGAATTCTGGTTTGTTTAAAGAATTTTTGATCAACTTTGTTTGACTTTGGCAAAATAAGAAAAATTATAAATTGCCTCTTTAATTCAGAAATTTTAGACATTTGAAAAAAAAAGTTTTCAAGAACTTATAATAAAAATGCTATTAAACATTATATTATTAAGTATGATTGCTTGTTTGTCCTGTACTTCAGTACAAGTTCAAATTTACTCTCGTTATTTGCAAAACGAAACAAATCATTCTAATCTAACCAAAAGTAAAATTATATGCCTTTCAATTTGTTCAAGAGATATAAACTGTAGTTTGGTTGAGTTTGATAATCATTCTTGTAGTTTATACAAAAACATTATTGAATACATTGAGGAACAAGGATCTTTAATTAATCTTTTTTATTACAAGAAAGAACTTGATTACCCTGAAATTTCTAAAGTTTTTCAAATGAACTATCTTCAAGGTACGTGTTCTTCCGATTTAAACTGCAAACAAGGCTTAATTTGTGATCCAACTAGTCAGGTCTGCGTTTGTAAACTTGGACACACTTGGTCAAATTTACAAGCAAAGTGTAAATTAACATATAATCAAGGTATTTGTTCGAATAGTTCTGACTGTAATTTATCAGAAGATTTAAATTGTGCAAATGAATTAAATTATTGTTCATGTCCAATTAGGTCTGAGATTGGAAAATGTGATTGCATTCGAACTCAAGGCAATGAAAAATATTGGGATTCAGATTTGAATAAATGTGTCTCTGCGCTATCATATCAAGCTTCTTGTACAAGCGATTACATGTGTAAAAATTTAACAGAATTGACGAAATGCATTAATGGTGTATGTGATTGTAATCAACGTGGAGGCTGGTTATCAACTGAACAAAAATGTAAGCTATGTAAGCCAGATGAATTTTTTTATGATGACCTTTGCTATTATTTTTCAGTGGATCAAATACCTCATCAAAATATCACGACAATGTGTCGAGTATGTTTTTTTTTTCAAGATGATTTT